>DWPT01003855.1:0-13879 GCA_018251895.1 Agathymus mariae mariae
TTAGTAACAATACAATTAATGTTAAAATTCATACTGGAAAACATTGAATTATTTAGTTACTTTGTCAATACACTTTTACGCATATTTTTTTTAAATACCGTTTCGAAAAAGTGCATGTGCATTAGGAACATGAAACGGCGAAACAAACTCCTCAACACGTTCTTTAAGAAAAATTTTCGTGCGCAAAGAGTATCATGATACATTTTGTGGTTCCAGTGATGTAGTGAACAAGGAACTGGGCCTGTCAGAGAGCGATGACGAGACGCCCGCCACCACCACCAGACTCGAGCCGTGAGTTTGTTTTTGATTTTATAACATTATGTTTGGAGATCCAGTTGACAAGCGTACTCTCCGATTTCCTCTGGAACGTGGTCCGTATACATACCGTTATATAGGTGCATGGGCGGTGATGACGATTATGTGGTAAGTCTGCCTGTTTGTCGGATATATATGATAATATCAAAAATGTACTTCACTGTTCCAAACAAATTGCACACGTGGAAAGTTATATACACGTTGAATAAGAAAACATAGTTGTTGCGTCTTGTGACGACTCGATGGTTGCGCTTCTTATAGTTTATTTATGCAACCGTATGTACGAGTATGTGTCATAATTACCAAATGTTTTGTCGGTATATATAAACTACTTGAGGCACTCCAATTTAGTTCGTAAGGGTCTTCAGCCGTTATGCAATAAACATGTAATATAAAGATACATGCTGTTATTAATCAATTCTATATTAGTGTCCCTTGCAGTGTCGATAATGAATAAAATATAAACATTATGAATGAATTTATATAGCTTCATAATACGTAATGAGATCTACATAATACATGGTTTAGGTTGTAGTAAATTTGATTTAAAACGTGGTCAGATAATTTTGTATTGTTATCAAGTATGAATCGACGTTGTTTTTTTTTTCTATTTCAGCGAGTTGGTCGACATAGCGGTGTCCGTTAACAAGCTCATCCCTCGGTAGGTTACTTGACGACTTGAAGTGAATGCATGCAAGTTTCAATGTTCAACTGCCAAACATCCTTAGTAGTACCGCATCCATCCGCACCTAGAATCTGTCTAATTCGATCTATCGCTAACACATAATGTCCTTCAGAAGTTGGTGGTAGAAACGGTCAACTTATATCTATTGCATTGCCCCGGTTTATTTTAATTGATTGAGATCTATTAAATTTATCTGCAATTATTGGGACAAATTATTTTAAAATTGATCGTTTCTTGTCGTCCAAGGGGTTCGGATCTGGGTTCAACGAATGCCAGTCTTCAGGTCTTATAAAGTTTGGAACATTGGCTGCGAGATAGGCTTGAGTAGTTCGCACCGTGTGACCAGGTGCAATCTTTCTGGATAGTACATAGTAACGTTTTCAAAAGTTATTTTACAAAAGATTTCACAGTATCGTCTAAAATTGATTCTCAATACACTGTTTGAAGTATTTAGCATTTAAGGAAAAAGATTTATGGCTACATATAATATTTAACAAGCCATTATTGATGCAGGATTATGATAACATTGCGCGTTTTCGATCACTTGTGAAGTTCCTTTAGAGCTATGAGCATACTCTTTCTCATGTTACTAGTTGTAATGCACTTCAATTGTGAAATTATTTTATTAGCAAAGAGGATATTTCTGTGCCTTTCACCGGCTCATCGGAGATACAAGATTGATTCAGAGCATGGCCTACCTAACTAAACACTTAAGTAACGAGCCTTAGATTTTCTTTGATGAAACGTGACAGAATCTTAGCGGGAATCTTAATTTCTCACGATAGCTTCATTTGTCTTCTTCTAAAAATGGTTTCGGTGTATCTTAGTTTTAACAAAGTTAATAGCTTTTGTAATTATAACAGCAATCGGCCGATCTTTTACGTTCTTCGAGAGAGGTAGTGTTAGTATATCTATTGATTCGTATATCGTAATAAGGTTCATTACAAGCTTCGAAGTTACTTGAAAATGACGGACGGCTCCATACCCACGTTGTTCGAGGCATTCACTGCAATTCTGTTTTCTTCATCGCCCATTTCTACATTGCAATTGAATAAAAAGTATGATATGGTGGGAAATTATCGTATGTGCGCCACAAGTTTGAATTCATTGAATATTTATAGCCGTTGGGTTGGTTTGCTGTGAAAATATAAATATAAAAACTTAAGTAGTTAAAATTTTCATATAGACTAAGCTAACTAATAAAAAAATGCTTTTGCATGTGTTTACGTATCTATAACAAGTTTCCAGATATTCTAAAAGAATCACGAAATTTAGAAAATCATATTTCAATATTTAATGTAATATTATTTTTATTCAATTCGAAAATATTTTATAATATAATATTTTTATAATTGTATTATTATGTTTTGAAGCAGAATGTATTATTGTATTGTATAACATTATATTAAATTAACTAATTCTATTTTTAATAAATGAAATTTGAAGCAACAATTTCATCGATTTAAATTAAATTGTGTTATTCTGTGTGTATCTTTTCTAAAAATGTAAGGGAAATATTTTATTGTATTGTATTATTGAAATTAGCCAAGTATTAATGATTATGATTATGATACCTTGTGTATGTTTGATATTGTAAATTAATGAATGACTATTATTATTAGTATGTCAGTGATACGTAAATCTGTTCCCTTGATATCTTTGTGATGCTAACAGACAAAAAAAATGATTTTTTGTTGTCTGCATCCTATTATTTTTCAAACATTATTGTCATATTACATTTTCATCATTTCACCAGCATCCTATCGCCGATTGGCTCGGGGGGCAGTCCGAGCTCCGGCAGTGGATCGTCACCCTCAGACTCCGAGTCGGAGTCGTCTTCGGCGGAATCCACGGAAGTGCCGCCCCCCGCCCCGGCGCCACCGCCCGCCCAGCGCACATCCTGGGGTCTATCAAACTTCGTGCCACCGCCCGCGCAGCCCCCCGATCATTCGGAGTCGTACGATGCCGGCAAGGAGCTTAGACACGCCCTGGACGTTGTTAAAGGGAAACCGGTACGTTTGACTATGACATATTATACAGATTGTAACCGATGTGTTGTACGGTTTTTATTTTTAAATAATTCAAAAATATCTTTGAGTTGGTATCGATTATACATTGCTTGATATTTCAAATACCTTATTGAAATATCAGTCAAGCATAGTGGCTTTGAAATGTCCTTTTTATTACCAACCATGTAGTTGGCCTCTTAACCGGTTTGTATACCTATTGATAATTAAGAAACTTTGAATTGAAATGGAAAGAAAGGTTTGAATGTATGCAGTCATATCAATGAATTATTAAAACAGAAAATCAAAAATTGTATAAGAAAAATGTTTCTAATCGGATTCTACTGCTGTCGGTTTCTACAGCAGGAAGCAGTGTTAGTACAATTCGCGGCTTAGATTTCCATCTTTTAAAACTTTCCTGATTTTTTAAACTTGCGTGTGATACAAATTCATTGTCGCATGGTTCAGTGAAGGAAAAACCTGTTGAAGGTCGGTGATCTGAAAATTTTTCATAATGTTGTCTACGTAAACTAATGTGCGTTTCAAAAGAAAATCTGCTGACAATCAGAGGAGAAAATGGTGCTGAACTGTTTTGTCTTTTCCTGTTTACGTATAGATTATTTTTCTATAATATTAGTAGGTATTCTATGGAAGGAAAAGATGAGTGTTGGGTGTACCGAGTCATATTTTAGCTGACTTCAGGTGTTGTTCTATGACAACGTTCCCAGGTGTCATGTTACCTCTGATAAACCTTCTTCTCAGTAACAAATATCTCAGTCAGCGTTCGTACACTGACCGTACATCTCGTTGCAGTCCTCAGTGCTATAATTAACTGCTTTGGTTTAGTTTATTTTATTTTAATAATAAAAGTTTTTTAACATTATGGAAAATGTATTTGAAAAAATGATCAAATGTTTCTTAAAATAGGACGCAGAATCAAACGATATAGATCGCGTAATAATAATGAAAAGTGTTTTTTTTTCTGTCAAAAATTTTTAGTTGCGTGTGTGTTGAATACGTTTTGCTTTTAAGTGCCTCTAAAGTGGTTGTTGTGAGTTTGACACCGATCGGACCGGTAAACAATGGACGGGTACAAACTTTTCGCACGATACTTTCAAGAAATTATGAACCAAAGCTATTATAACACGAATCAGAGATGGATCAATCTGTTACAATTGAAGTGTAATCTAAGGAGCGCGTTGATAAATTTGGAAAACACATTAGAATGTGTGCCTATCTTAGAGAGGCAAAAGTTTTTCCATGAGTTCATTAATTTGAAAAATGTGACGTGGCGCGCTGTCGGCGCCATTCACGGAGAACTAGCTTCTATGATAACGGCGTTAGAGGTGAGATTCGTATGTTTCTGCGTTAAGACACCGAGAAAGTGATGCAGTGTTGTATAGTTGCAGTGGAAGATGATTAAATGAATTCAGATTCCTATGCGTTAGTTTTCTTACAGGCATCCTTTTACTATAAACTATTGCTATGACTAATATTATTTATTTTGAGACAATCTACTAGTATTTGCTTTAAAATAAAATATAGTTTCGTGTCGTTTAATATTGAACCTTATCTTTTTTTGAATAGAGTCCAAAATCGGAATTGTCGGACTCGGACACTTCTTCACCGTCACCGGGCGCGAGGCGACGTCGTTCTGTCGCCGCACGCGTCTCGACCGCATCCAGCGACGAGGAGACCCCGAGGCCGCATCATCAGGTAATATACCACCATGTAGTCCGTCCTGGGCTTGATTCTCGGCTCGACACACATGGATAGTTTTAGTAACTTTTGAAGATCCGTTGACAAACCCAATGCCATTATACTGTCAGATGTTTAGGTACATCTACCTCCAAACGAACTCTCCGTAAGTGTTTCCAGCTTACGCAGTCAAAGGGCTTGCTGCAATCTATGAAACACAGCATACCGGACGTGTCAAACTCGTAGCACTGCTCGATCAGCTGACGGATGTTTAAAATTTGTTCCCTCGTGATTCGTCGTCCCTATACAAAATCCGTCCCTAAAAAAAAAATACAGAAAACTTCGGAGTCCTTTGTTAATCACGTCAAGTAATATTTTCAAGTCAATCTCGGCAATTTTAACTATACCGGATACTCACGAATATTGTTTTTTTAATAAAAATACCAGAATCGTGAGTACTAGATAGACTAGATGAGTGATGATCTAGGTTTAAAATCTTAGCGATTCTAAACAAAATTATATATATCAGGTGCGCACTCAACCCTCTCCCGCATCGGTATCTAACCCGGCATCGGGTGCGGTGAAGCGCGGTCGGCCGCTCAAGCCGCGCGCGGAGGAGCGACCCGCGAAGAGGAAGCGCGGCCGCCCGCGCAAGTCGAAGCAGTCATCGCCCGCCCCCATTGCCCCACCTGCCCCTGTCGCCCTGCCCGTCCAGCCGCCGCAGCCGCCGCCGGCCGCCGCCGACAGCGACCCCGAGCCGGAACCGGCCACGTATCCGCTCGACCCCAAGCCATCCATATTTCGGAAGGTGTGTATTAATTCATCACCGTCTCAACCTCATCTTCATCATTAAAACTCCTCAATCGCCCGACGGCTGGGCTCGCGTCTCCTCTCACAGTTACAAACACGAAGGGGGTTAAGGCCACAGTCCGCTACGCTGGTCAAGTGTGATCTCAGACTTCACACATTTGTGAAAACGTCACGGAGAACTCTCAAGTGTACCGTGACGCCCATGACGTTCATGCCCTAAATATCATCATCTATGTAATAATATGTTTTATTGAATATATTTATTGAATTACAAATCAACATTGTACTAATTTTGAAAGTGAAGCATGAGAAGTTGTCGAACGTGATTTCGGCAGCAGCAGACATTTATGTACCTATGACTAACATGACACTACGATGACACTTGTATGTTTCATGCGCAATATGTTTATGGTGCATACTCGTATCCCGCATATATCAGCAAATTTCATCATTCAATTGTAATGTTTACAGGTTTTTACTCCGAAGAAGGGCGACGAAGGTGGCGGGAAGGGTGGCAAGGGGGGAAAGGGTAAGGGGGGCAAGGGCAAAGGCCAAGTGACCATTATCGAGATGCAAACCCCTGAATCAGGTGACGACGACAGGCGGAAGCATGAGCGGTCTACCGAGCGCCGCAATGAGGAAGCCATCGCTCGAGTTTCGCCCCCGCGGGAGCCCGCGACCCTTACAAAGAGACGAGAAGCGGAACGTGTCACGAGCGAGCGGCCTGAACGGATCTCCGAGCGCATCTCCGACCGCATCTCTGACCGGATCTCCGATCGACTCGCGGATCGATTGTCCAATGACAGGCTACCACCGGACCGGACCGAGCGCCACGCGGAACGGATACCCAACGAGCGTTTGCAGCCGGACAGACTGCAACCCGTGCAACCCGAAAGGCCTCAACCGGAAAGAATGCACTCGGACAGGATACACCCGGACAGGTTGCAAACGGATAGGCTGCAACCAGACAGGCTGCAACCGGACAGGCTACAACTGGATAGGTTGCACCCAGACAGGTTACAGCCTGAACGACCGCAACCAGACCGCAAATCCATCGATAGGTTCCAGGAACGATTACAGAACGATCGAATCGCTTACGAACGGTTGCAGGCCGAACGGCTCTCCAGCGAGAAGATGGCGCTGGAGAAGATGTCCAACGAACGTCTACAGCCGACTGTCGAGAGGATGGCCACCGATCGGTTATCCAACCAGATCGGCGACAAGTTGGACCGGTTGTCGGACAAGCGCGAGAGGCTGTCAGGCGACAAGTCGCACGACCGGTTGTCGGACAAGATGTCGGTGGATTGCTTGCCCGGTGATAAGGTATCACTCGAGAGGGTGAATTTGGCGGATAGGATCGCGCAGAACCAGTACGTTAGGGCCGAAGCCGATGTTGGCTCTTGCTTAAAGTCCGGGCGGGGGTCGGAGAGGCATGAGGATGTTTCTTCCAACGGTGAGTGTAATTATCATCGAAAACACATCTCGGCTCTCTCGTCACAATGTAAATAGACACAGGCTTCATTTACCCTTCAAAGATCTTTGAAAACATTTCGGAAAATTCGTCACGGTGTTTTAGGATATAAGTCAGTTTTCTTTGATTAGTGTTCCACTTACACGAGTTACTGTCAATGGCCTTGGTCGTTAATTGTGAGAGAATATAATATGAGAGAGAATATAATAATAGTAAGGGCAGTTTATGCTAAAATTATTTAATGCAAAGTATATTAATGCTGATTCAATAATAATATTTACTTGCGTGTGGCAGGTCGCGGACGCGCGCGGGTGCTCGTGCGCATCGCTCTGAGCCGGCTGCGCGGCGACACGCTGCGTGCGTTGCAGCGGCCCGCGCGTCGTGCTCCCGCGCCGCGCGCCGCCACGCCGCCACCAGACCAGGTGCGTACCGCCTCTTTTGTACGGTCCCTATTAGATCCATCCTCCTCGCGTTAGCCTTAATACCGAAGCTCGTGATTCCTTAGTCGTGGAATTATCTTCTACCGAACAATGTCTCGCCATTCAAGTCTGTCTATATTGCGTAAAAAAACGTCTGAAAGATAATATTCGGTGGAGTTAGTGCCGTAACATACGATTTTTTTTTTTGAAGAAGGCTTTTTTATAATTCATAAGATTTGTGATCCCAAATTGTATGATGTCAACATAATCAAATAACATGTTACCAACTCCCATAACGAGGACATTCTCCGGGACTCGGCTGCTCACCAGTGGAGTGTTAATGAGTAATCGTTGACGTATGACATCAGGGCGTGGAGGCTATGGAGATGGCCGGAGGCGCGGGCGGAGGCGTCAGCCGCTCGCCGGTATACTACTCTTACTTCGAGCAACTGCCCCCCGATACGCTCTCGGACGATGACCG
Organism: Agathymus mariae mariae; assembly: GCA_018251895.1. NCBI lineage: Eukaryota > Metazoa > Arthropoda > Insecta > Lepidoptera > Hesperiidae > Agathymus > Agathymus mariae. The sequence goes on from DWPT01003855.1 coordinate 7,886, forward strand.
GGATCACACGTAAGTTATGAAACTATATGGTTACATGTAATTATGTTGTACAAGACCGACTAGTAACCATACTTGTTACACGAAACCAACCAGCAACCATTTCTTTTGAGTGAAAACAACTAGCAACTATTTGACATACGAGACCAACGAACTAACGATGTCTATTGTCTGCCATAACAAGGAGAATAAAAATATCATAAACCATATATGAATACTGTAGTCCACTGCGTGAATTTAACAAGCTCAACTTAACATTACAATATAATTACAGATACTATATGGACGAAGCGAAGCGCATGCGGACGGCGGCCGAGAGCGAACAGGAGCCGCTCGCGCGCGTCATGCTCTACCACGAGTCGGTGCTTTGTTTCGTACTAACCGGCCGGCTGCTCGAGATGGAGATGGACACGAAGAAGGCGTTCACAATTTATCGAGAGACAATCGAGTACATCAAATCGATACACTCGATGCCGCAGCGGTTCCGCACCTCACCTAAATCGCCGCATTCCACGTTCAGCAAACTCGATATACTCAGGTTAGTGGCGACTAGATTATTTTTTTAATTTAGGTCCAAGAGGCTGACTCCGACTTGGTTCCGGTTGAACATTTACCTATATTAGTAGATGTTACGTGCAATGGTATAATTTATATTAATATATATCCATCCTGAATATGGTACTGTTCAAATGGTAAATGAATTTTTGAAGTAGTTTCCGTGGTTAAGGAGGTTACCCTTACCCTTCGCCTACACACAAACTCATAAAGTTCGTATTGTCTCTTTATAATATAAGTATGTATTCTTATAAGTTTTATATCAAATAGCTTTTTTCAGTAACACCCGATATTTTTTTTTAACCTTTAACACCCATGACCCGACAAAAAACATTTATCTGCCACATAAATGTCTGCCCCGGCCGGGCATCGCACCGGAGACCCCTCGCTCGGCAGGCAGGGTCACTGCCAACTGGGCTATAGCTGCCGTATTGTCACTCGGTTCTCCTCTGACATTGAGGTTTATTTGGATTCAGTTTGGTGGCACTCCTTCGATAGCATTATGTTAGATTCTTCAAGTATGTAGGATATCTTACGTTGAGTTCCTTCAATCAATTCATTTCAAATAACGCTCTTACTACTGTAAAGTTAAAAATTAACTATATTTCATTTTACCTATAATAAATAGGTGTGTCACGTTCGTGGCAACGACGTCGTGATATAAACCAGTCGCTTGTTTTGTAACATGCGTTACCGAGTGCAATACGTATACAACAACGACCGAGTACAACCAATAGGACCTTAGTCCTAATCAACTCAGTGAATCGATTTCAGTTAGACAACATTCAATTATACATTAATTTTTTGTCAAGGGCGACCACACTCGACCATTTCAATAGCATCGGACAAAAAGGCGGAAAACAAGTGTCCAAAGAAACGTCACTGTCAAAATTTGACATTACTAGTGACGTATGCACTGCGTTTAGAAACTACGATTCCAACGAACACCAGCACAAATATTCAAAATAAAAAAAAATCGTGTCATTTCCAGCCTAAGAGTTCAAGCCCTGCTGTACCTGCGGATGTTTAGAATGTACAACAGGGAAGTCAAGGAGTACAACAAGGTGGTCCAGGAGTACCAGCAGAAGGTGAGCGCGTGTTCTGATCCCAATACTACATTACATTACCGATTAAAAACAAATATGATAAATAATGTTAATTGTCAAATTCACATTACTAATCGCACACCCATTGTTCAACAATTTTTTTTTGCTTCGATATTATTAATAATTGTAACAAAACTGAAGCAGAGAATTCGTACCTAAGATTATAACAACATATTATTTATATACAGCGCTGATGTTGAATGATGATGATATCTCGAATGAAGTTGGCGATACGGTTTAAGTATTTAACAGAATCGAAATTAAATGTTATGCATGTTTCCTCGTGATGTTTTCCGCACATAGTTAGGAAAAAAAAAGTTGCGTGCAGGTTACCAACTTAAATCTCCCGTGTGGGGGCCGCGCTTCAAACGTCTAGGCTACCACTGCTTGATGATTTTCACCTTAAAACAATGAAAATTCATATTATCTCAGCCGGCGTGCGCTGAACCGGTGTCGCCATTATCGCCGACGCCGTCCGGGGGCTCGGGGTGCGGCTCGGGCTCGGGCTGCGGCTCCGGCTCAGGCTCCAACGGCTACTGCTCGCTGGTGCACTCCGTACCTGCGCACGCGCATCACGCACTGCTTCAACTCACCAAGTACTATACGTTCTTGTACGTCGCGCACGAGCTCTGGGAGCAGGCGGATATTTTATGCAGGCTTAGGCCTAACCAAGGTATGTAGAGACTCGGCGGATTGATAAGTATTACTATTCTCATGTTTGCCCGGGATATCATTCTGGTTAAAGGTATCTTGTATTTTGGTATAAAGGGTTATTTTGTTTGCAAACAAAGCGTAGATACACTGTCATCAGGAGTAGCAATATGAACGGACCCTAAATAAAACAGGCTGGTTTGGTACTTTTATATCACTCAAGAATAATCAACGCGAATTAAATATAGAATATATTTTAGAAAGAAAATATTATAGAATATTTTAGTGTCGGTGTTTAACTTATATTCAAAACTACTAAAGCAAGTATTAAAGTAAAAAGTAAATTTTAAACTCCGCAGAATCGGATGCGGCGTCATTTAATCCATTTCATTTATATATTCATCTGTACCGTCGTCCACAAGCCGCGTGCAGAGCAACACGTGTACTATGTTAATTATGATTCCAGATCTTTTCATAACGGTGGACCGCAAGTGCGGCCCGCTGACGTTGTTCTCGACGTTCCGCCACCTGGTGCAGTACGTGCGCTACGCGATGTCGCTGCTGAAGAACGCGCCCCGCGAGTGACGCCAGCCGCGCACGGGCCGCGCGCTCGTCCAGCACTACGTCAACTGCGGCTACTACATGCTACCGTACACGTGTACATATTGCAACTCCGACCTCTGAGTCACGTCACGTCACGTCACGTCACGTCACACGCGATCGTACACGCTGCGACTGTGGCGTCCGATACGTCGTTGCTGCGTGCATTTACTACGTCAATTGCAACGTATACATCCAGCGTTCTGGTGCCTCTGTCAAGCTAAATGTCGTAGTTATTGCAAGTCGGTGCTCGAATCATAACGTCACCTTCGGGCACTATATGCTGCAATTATTGAAATCTGTTACCCTCATGAAGGCATATGTCATCCACGGCGACAAAAATTTTAAGCTACTTCGGAACGCCTCGGAAAACTATATGGGCCTTATATTACGTCGAAATACGCGGTTAAGATTTCCAGTTCGAGCTCTACTCGAGGCTAGATCGATAGATGTAACCTTAATCGGACATCAAAGACAAATATATAATAATAATATACATCCTTAATGGACAGAGATACGATCATAAAATGTGAAGGATTTTTTACAATGCAGCGTAATCTAAGTATATCGTTTCCCTTGTCTCATATAAGGGGTGTAATTGCCAAATGTCAAACATGATGAAGCGTTGTAACACGTTTCCACGGGCATTGATACTTGTATAAGAACTCCACTTGTACAGATATATATATTCACGGTGACGGTGACAATGACTGGGGTAAAGCAACTTTTTATATTGGTTACTGTAATCAGAATTGAATCAGAGGTAACAACATTAATTGAATATGAATAAAGAAAAAAATTAACGCAAAGCAATTTATACAGTAAAAATCACAGTTTAAAATTTCTTGATGTGTAATACATTTAGAAAAGTCAAAGCCTTCAATGTCATCGTTCGTGACTGAACATTTAACTTTTGCAAAATAACTTAAAGACTACCCCTGTGTGTATACAACGTTTTATTTTTAATGAAATAACCATTTATGTGACCACAAATATCGGTAATTAGAAACCATTCGCCGGGTCAAATGAACCGATTTGTTTTACCTCTGTCATATTTTCGACGTTCCAAACATACCGCAGTAGAATACCGAAGCGACGCATACGTGAGTGTTGACTCGCACGACTGATAGAATCGCATGTCATTTTGTTGACAGTTTGGTAACCGTAGCCAATTATTTTTCTAATAAAAATAACAAAATTGCCTACCATTCACTTATATATATATTTAATTGAATACAGCATGTATGAAATATCATCACTTCAAGCGATCAAGTGGCTCAGTTGGTATATTTTTTTATGTTGAAGTATGATATCATCGATAAAAAAAAGAACGTTTGTTTGACAGTTCCCTTTAATGAAAGATTCCGTTGGATTAAATTGTTTTGCTGACTTTGAGCTGACTGACTGACCTAGAAACAACGCACTTTTAAACATAAAAAAAATTAGGTGTCCGTCTGTGATTTGAAAATAATTTCGTTATTTCAAGAACATAGTTATTCATACCATACCAGTACACCAATTACTGATAAAAAATTTTTTGTCTGTCTATCCGTCTGATTGACTTGACCTGACTGATCTGGAATGATGACCAGTCGAACGGCCGAATTTAATGGAATCTCGCTAAATTTAATATTAAACCAATTCTCTGATAAGATGTTGATACTTATCGACATCTTCTTTATCATCACAAAATTTGCCGTTATTAAGTAATTGTTTATTCTCACAAAATGCGAAAGCCCTAAAATTGGTGGATTACCAATTACTTTGTCAGTGCTGACGTCAAGCTGATACTCTTTCATTGCAATGCGGTTGTAACTTATGAAACTAAGGCCTATTATTTCCGAAGCGATGCGAGGTCGAGTACCCAGTTCATTCATCTATGGTTCAATATAATTCTCGTACTGTCGCCGAAAAGGATTGTCCTGGTAATATTTTTGTTTATATAAAAATTCAATTATTAAAAAGTTCAGTTGCAGACAAAAATCAAATTAATTCAATCAATCATTATAGATTCACCGGTGAAAACAAATCATTTGATTCACTCATCGAACAACTGTATCGTGCAACACGGCAACACAGTACTAGCGATATACTAACGCCTCTAGCGGTGACATTTTGAAACTGTCTGACGGCTACATTGTTACGGTAGGATTATCAGCACAGCTCGTGTGGAATGTACTGGACGTATTTATTGAACATTAACTTGGATTAGACCACATTTGTAATATCAGATTTGAGTCGAATACAACCTCAAATATATGTATATTTTTGTGTTCAAATTGTATCTGTGTTCTGGCTTGGCGGCCTACAGTTTTATGACACGGTATATCATTTTTTGTATCATTTGTGAGAGTTAGGTAAAGCGATTATAATATTTATACGAGAGTGCATTCCATTCGAGGGACTGTTGACAACTATATAATATTAAATAATCTCCCAATGACTATATCGAAGCCATTGTTTAGGCAGCATCTATAGGTTTTATGTATACAAATTTAAATTATTTTGTTTTGAATATAAAATTAGTTTAGTTTTGTTAAATTTGCTAATGATAAAATTTTCAGCAATTTTTTTAATTTACTTTGGAACAATTTTTCGACCGCTTTCTCGAGATTATTTTACCAACCGTCTAAATTCATTCTCATACTTTGAATCATATTTAAGAGTTTGAGAACTGCTTCGAAATATTTTTCTAAACAAACACCATGAATATTGGTAAAGTACGATTAAATTATTAATATTGATTAAATTAAGATTCAATATTGTCGATTTTTTTTTTGGCGTTAATATCGACATTTGATATCGACGTTCTTAAAACATAGTATGTGATTTGTATTTTTATAATCGTGCCGTATTGTGTTATGCGTTTGTTTGTTTTCTAAATACCGGTGAACAGAACTCGCTACGTATGCACACGGATCGATGGTGAGCGTGCATTGCTCGACTATTCAATATTGTAAATACATAACGACATATTATTCGACATCAGTCAACAAATTACGTGCACACACTCGTTTCCACATTAATTGACATGAATGTTTTTTTTTTTTTTTTTTTTTAAATGGAGAAGTTTATATTTTTTCAC
>DWPT01003856.1:0-13879 GCA_018251895.1 Agathymus mariae mariae
ATATATATATATATATATATTTATCTTTATATATATATATATATATATATATATTGTTACTTATATTCACCCCTCCCTTCGGGCGAGCTGCGTTCGAATTCTGAATACAAACAATATCCAAAATTACTTGTATTTTAGAAATTATTTATAATTTGCTTTAGTGACTTAACTGTGGCGAAATTACTTATTTACGTGGAATTGTTTTTGATATTCTGGAACTGCCAACTAGAAGTAGTGTGCCAATTTTTTATTTATGTACATATCCAACAAACGACCACACCGACTACCCGAGGGTACTTGGAAACGTTATAGTTGACTATTAATACCTACGACATCAATGCGTTGCTGGCTGAGATGGACGCGAGGATCCGCTTATTGCTGTATTAGTAATAAGCGGTAAGTAGCACTGTCCCTTATTTCGAAACATGATCTTAGTCAAGCAGTACGACTGATTTGACCAGATGATCTCTTTTCCGTTGTAAATTATTTCATTTCCTATAATTGCAATTGATTCTTTAAGTTAAATTATGAAGCATTATTAAGGCTTTGTTCTTAAAAAATACCGTTTTATTGTTATTTCTATATTAAAATTATCCACACTAGTTCCGATTAAATAAAAAAAAAATATAATTTTGTGATTTTTATAACAACACAGAAACATTGTTTGTTTCACATCAAACTATTAGTAATCAATAATATTAGTAACATTAAACGAAATCGTACCATAACTTATCTGTTATGTAATAATATCTTGAAGTTTATTACCTCTATATTTCATTGAAATAATTGTCATAAAGTTCTTTAATACACAGAGAGCAGGAAATCATATTGATATTGTTAAATAACTGACTTATTTTTATGACCAGGATCACAATCGCAGAGCTTTATAGCATCAAAGTCGTAATCAATAAAAGTCTCATAAATTTTTATTATCTTATACTTTCGAATACAAAAAAACCCTAGAGAAAGTAGGTCTTACGTGCCTCCATCTCATTCGGAAAGATTTTATTAAGTATACTGAAATATATAGTAAGAACCGTAACCTGCTCCTTGGGCCTGGACACTGTCACGTTATGGTGACATTAAATATTTTTGTTATGGTTTGCCACTGTTTTCAGTTAATTACAGACGGAAAGTGGTAGTTAGTCACGGTGGTTAAAAATCCTAGCACCATATAATATCATATCAGCATCAGCCCAGCAACATCTACAGGCGGGACTGGGTCACCTCACCACGAACAGGAGAGGTTGGCTTGGACTTTCTTTTTGAATTAAATATAGGCGGAGGACAACTTCAAAAGCAGCAGTAGGCGTAGACGACGAAACTTTAAAATTAAGTTAGAATTAAATTTTATCATTCAGCGCAATGTTTTGGCTCCGAAATATCTCTTTTTTAATGTAAATATGTACGAATATAATACACAGATAATTGTTAGACAGACAAAAGGCATGGCTTTAAAGTTCTGTTGGTTTCCGATGTTAGCGTGTCATGTCGTAACTATTGGTCCATACCTTATTTTTTATTAAACCTACAAACATATCTGTTGGTACATCGGGTATATAAATAAAAAGGCGACATGTGGCAATTTTTGTGTATAAGCTATAAACTCATATCACAAATAAGATTCACTATTACAATAAACAGAATAATTGCTATACTCCGTCCGAAAATATTAAAATTTTTACAACAAATCAAATACTGATATGTATCAGGTTTCGGATACCTTGAACAATACGCTATGTCATTATTATGCCTGATATTGAAATACAATGTACTTTGTATTATATTAAACTCGGTGTATAAGGCATATATGTAGATAGTAAGTAACAAATGCTAGGATATATCTCTGTTTTGTTCAAGTGATATAACATTTTAATATTATGTATGTAGAAACCACCAATGTGTACTCCGCGTCACTGTATTAAATCCATTATTGAGATGACAATATTAGTCTCGCGTGCCGGCCACGACTATAAATACATTGACAAAGTGAAAAATACGTTTTGAAAGTAACGCTAGGTTTATGCAACCAACATTCTAACGAAAGTTTGCATATCAACGTAATGCCCACAGTTTTCATATTGGGATTTCACTTAGATTTTCATATCGCTGCTAAATTGTCGGTGGTTACCATTAACAAGTCTGACATGTGATTCGAGTGAAATGTGATTTAACTTGTATCGCGAAATTCACGTACGTGATAGGTTTAGCTAAACATTTGCCTTAATAATTCCATCATCGACGAGAAATTATGTAAATAGCATTTTGCTAATCCATACTTAAAACAACACAACTGGTTACATAGTTACGTGTTATACGGGCTTATTTAATTATCATAACAAAAGTACGATGTAGAAATCACATATTCTTCATCAAATGACGAGGCATGAGTCGGCGGATTTTACAGACAAGTGCTGGCACACGGACGTGGAGGTCGCCACTTTCTCCCCGCTTCATTGACTTTGTTGGAAAGAAAGTGACGGTGGTGTCGTACACATGAGCAAAGCGTTGCACCACGCGAAAAGTTATCATATCTGCAAAATTTGATTATTATTGTTTGGTCTGTATTCAACCCTCTTATATTTACTTCACTATGATCCTTTTTTAATTGTATGTTTACAATCCTCATAATAATGTGTTTAGTCGTGACTAAGTTGAGTTTACGCACTATTGATTGTGTATATCGGATTTTATTTAAGAAATATGTTTTGTCATTGTATTATACTACCACGTACTTTATTAATACATCTTCATATTATCTTCGATATAATTTCGTATGTTGATAAATATTTCGAAAATACAATATTGGAATTTTGGTTGTTCTTATCAGTTTTTATCTACTTATTTATTTCAACTTTTGAATGATAATAATTTAGAAAATTTTGGGACAATTGGTGTCTTAGTATAAAGAGAACAATTATATTGAACGTGATTATAGGTTCTAATTGTATTAAACTATAAAATATCAAATACAATAACAATATTTCGATTTAACCTGGGCCATCCTATTAATCATTTTTTTTTCATAACATAGCCACTAGGTGCTGGTTTTAATTAGTACACAATATTAGATTATCATACAAATTGTCAATTAAGGCATCAGAAAATTGGAACAGTATATCAATTGTTAATTAAATAACAATGTTTATCAAATAAGCAAGTAAATTAACATTAATTGTTAAACAATACCACATTTACATAAAAAAAAATCTGTGTCCTAAATCAGCCCATATTACTCCATAAACGTTCTATTGGTTATGAAATTGCACTGAATAATATAATAACATTTATTTCAGTTTTTACCGATGTTTGTAAATAAATGTTATCGATGTATTCTTATGTAAGAGTGGGACACATGTCTAAATAAAAGCACCTATTACACTTTTTTCAAACGATTAGTTTAATTCAAAGCAACTGGTTATTTACCCAGTGGCCACTGTGACCAGGTGTGAGCTAATAGGTGTAACCAAAAACAATAACAAAATTGTACTGAACGATTGTAATTTTAATACTTATGATTACTTATTATGGATAAGTTTATCGACACTAACAAGTTAGTGCCCTGCGTATAATATGGACTTGTTTGAGGTTTATCAACTGCAGATAGGTAGCAAATTGATCAGAATGATTAACCTGAGCAAAACATCGAAACTAAACAAGCAAATCGACTAAAAGTGAACATAATGTTGCTCCTGTACACTCTCTTCCATTAGAATGAGATATTACCAGACAAATTTAAAGATCAACATTTCTGTATGCTTAGTACAAAAAAGTACAATTAAACCATATTATATCTGTTCTCAAAATTGAATAATAAATTATATGTATAAATTTACTAACCGTATTTAAAATCACACCGAAACAATGGTACTAAAACACGAAAGCTCCTATTGGTGTTGGATCTATAACTAACAGATTGCTGATTCTCAATAACGGCAACTTTGAACTCAGTTGTTTGGCATTTGTTTTAAAATTCCAAATTTGAATTTATTTCAATTTTTTTAATTCGGAAAATTAAAAATTTAATATTTGTAATATCTGTTTTGTAACAGATAACCGTTTGTAACAGATGTTTTGTAACTGATTTGTATAGCTAGAAGAATCAATGACGTTATTTAAGTGAAATGACACCAGTCATAGCAAACGAACGCGCGGTGTATTTTTGATTGTTATGATTTCGTACTGGAATTGTTGATATTAAATAAAATCTGTGGACATAAATTATATAAATTATTGAAATCGATAGTCACGTCAGAATAATCGGCAGAAGCTTTTGGTGTAAGTGAAAATAGTTGAATATAATGCTATTAATTAATTAATACATTAATAGAGTAAAATCACTTATAATGAAAAGTGGATCCTGTACGTTATTCGGAATTCGGTTTGAAAGCCCTGAAAAAACTCCCAAAATGCTGTCCCAGCAGAAAGATGACTTAAAATAAAATATACTGATTAGTGTGTGTTAGTATAACGTAGAAAAAAAATTACGTATCATACGTACATTAATTAGCGGTAGTAACGGTCGAAACGTATTGCTCATTGATTGTTCGTGCTGAATCTGCAGTGCTGGTCCAGTGCCATGGCTGAACTTATATTTGAAAATTTTCAATAATCGTGAACGAAACGTCAAAGTATAATTCAATGACGCGTAGACAAATGAACAACCAATATTGAAATCAAATTTCTATAGTTTTCATTTGGAATAAATTTGTCGCTGGAATTTTGAAAGTAGCGCTAGCTGATATCTCCAAAGGTGCTTGTATATAGGATCGACGGTGTCATACGTAAGGACCCAAAAATAAGATAAAACATCACCATTACGAAAATGAGTATTTGTAATAGTTTCAAACATCAATTTAGCGGTATAGTTATTTAGACACTAGCTTGGCGTAATAATCGCCCATAATACAAGGACACTGCGGAAAAACTTCATCAGAACATTTATCTTTTTAAAATACTAATGTTATAGAACAAAGATGAACATCTATCCTCCAGGTATCTGTTGTGTAGTAATGACAAATATAACTTCATACCTACTATAACAGAAAGATAATTAACAAATACGATATTTTATAGGTAAAAGGTATTTGATAGGTTTTGGATGTTAAAAAGAGAAATAAAAGAAAGAAAGTTTTATTTTCAATAACATAAGGAAGCATATGTATTTCATAATAGCTTATAATACGACTTATATTTTGGCACGATGTCAACGATTTCAAACCACGCTTTCAACTTACCATTTCCAGTCATATACTTTATCTCTATAAGTCTTTCGCTTTCCCTTCCTTTCCTTTATGGTAATCTTCTTAATATTCATAGACATTATAAAATTCTTTTTTATAATAACATAATCTATATTTTATATTAATACATTAATATTCTTTATTTCCGGACGGTTATTAGTATCCGTTAGCTGCAACTAATTAAACACATATGAATTTGATTACAATATCGTAAAAGATTACGAATTACATTCGGTGGTTAGAAGTACCACAAAAAAATATCAAAACAACACTTCGAATTCAAAAAATCATAGCTGCAACATCAATTGGAACAATTGTAATGATGATTCCGGAAAAAATATTTATTTAATTATCAATTATAACGTTGGCCTCGATTGAAGTTGAGCCGATATTGATTTCAACAACAAACACTCAGTATATAATGTAAGATAATTAAGTGGGGCAAGATCAATAGTTAATTATTGTAGTTTCATTAAACTAATTATTGACATGCAATAAAATCTACCGAATGAAGCAAATGCGCATGATCCGGAATTAGGATCACTGCTAAATTTATAACAGCTTCTGTCCTTTGGAAGTTACGGAAGAATTTAGTTCCAGTTGTCGTTGTTGCACCATAGGCGACACCCATGGATGACTCTAACATCAATATCGGTCGAAATCATTTTTGCATTTACCTTCTGTCTTTTCCTTTAGCCGCCCCCACAGCTGTATTAGATAGTAGTTAGTTAACTTGGTTTTATCCTTTCTTACATGGCTCCGTTCTTAGTTTTGTTTAGTCTTAGTTTGCTCACTCATTTGATTCTTTTTTTAAACGACTTAACAGATATTGTTGTGATTTCAATCATTTTATTTACAGAATTTATTTAGAAAGAACATTTTCACTATTACTTTTGTTATATTGTATTAAATTGTAATAATAATACATTTATAATTACTAAATTATTTTTTACGACTAAGAGGTATAAGAATTGCTTATGATGCCGCGATATTTTTATAGTTTTAAAGGCGTAACTGTGGATTATCGATTCGGTAGTGGATGGGCAGGAGAAAAAGAAAAAAAATTTAAGGCAGGTAACTAATATGTCTTCCCATTACGTTTTATATATCATGTCATATTGTTATTCCAAAATAGTTTGTAATTTTTGATTACAAGATCGATCCAGATTCCGTTGTATCAATTGTACGTCACTCATTGTACATCGTACATTGTACACTAGTAGAATGGATTCACCGTGACATCTATGTTACAGATCGTTAAACATTCACTGTGGCTATTCAAAAAAATGTAACTGTACCTCCACTGTCGATATTGATGTGGGTGAAGGTAATATTTTTTTTTATAATATACTTAACTTTATGTTTTGTTGGAAACGGTCATATAAAGACGGAGACAGTTGTCGTTCGACTGATGATTCACCGACGATTGACTGCAACTGGTGAACTTCGTGCGTCCTAGTATTACAGGGCATGTGAATTCAACAGCCCCGTTCAATTTATTTTATGGCAACCGCCAATCCACGTGTACATCTGTTATACCAGGAGCATCAAGAAAAACTGTCGGCCAAGAACGGAGCGATAAACCACCCCCATTCTTAAGTTAATTAATCACGTTAAAAATTTATTTTATGATCGATCTTTAGGTAAACATTTAATTAGGCAGATGTTACAGGTGACTTTATTTTGTATTATAAATTAATATATTATGAATTCAATTTTTTTTTACTTTTACTCCACCGATAATCCAAGTCACCACTGAACCCTCGACCACTTGGCGCTAAATCACTGTGGTGTAGTCACAACAGTATCCAGCTCACGTCACTGAAGGAAATCGTACTGTCAGAACCTTTTCATTATATTTTAAAAGCCGATGCAAGCACAGTAATATGTGTGCAAAAATAATATCGCTTACTAAGAAGCAAGTTTTACTTTTCTAGCTTTCTTTTTGCAACATTTAAACTAAAAGCAATTCTTCCCGGAAGAAGAAGCGGGAAGAAACTCCCGAGCAGTTTTTTTTCCTACTCACAATTACAGCACGCAAATATGGCTATATAAACTCATGTCCAAGCAGTCTTATCCTTAAAGTAATCATCAAGTTTGTGTTAAGTCAATAACAACAACGTTAATTTTTTCACTCACCTTTATTTACTTTCTACTACTAAGTAATAATTACAATCCTCACTTGATTCAGTACCACTTGGAGGGTACCAAGCCAATTGAACGAACGCCTGTGCTCGTATCATGCAGCAATTATAAAGATTTTAGTTTTAATCGAACCAGCAACTATACTTATGACGACGAGGACGGGCAAGATTTCAGTATGAGAACTTCATTGTAAGCGTGAAACTATAGTAATTCCAAGAAATGTGGTAGAATGTACTAGTTCAATCACTTCCTTATTTATAACAATATGAGTTAGCACTTGTCTAACATTTAGTAAAGTGAATATAATACATTTAGTTTTTTTACCGTATAATACAAGGTTATTACATATAACCAGCGTAACACTTGCGAAACAGTATTATTTATATCGTCAAACTATTGTTTTCTCTTATCTATTTCAAAAAGTAAGGAGGTGTCAACAGCAAACAATACAGTTTTACACAAGTTTGTAGTGAAATAAGAAATTTCATTGTATGTATATTAAAAATAGTAGGAGTCTTAATATTGATCCTTGGGGGACTCCCATGGTAATGTTTGGCCCTGAGGATTCGTTACGCTTAGAAAGATAAGGCTAACTGATTATGTGGAGACACAATAATGCTTAAGTTTATTCATCGATATATTATGGTCGACGTAATTGACTGCTTCTGAGAGGACACAGAATACACCAATAGCATTCTGCGTGCCTTCCCAAGCATCAAAAATATGTCTGAGAAGTGCTATGTTTGCATCAGTGGTATTAATATGAAATAATTTGTTTATTGAAAAATGTGATAGTAACTGATAAGTAATTTTTTTCAAAAATTTTAAGGGCTGGTAAGATGGAAATGGGTCTAAAATTAGTGAGGTCGCTTTTATCACCAGCTTTAAAAAGAGGAATTATTTTACCATGTTTCATTAGATTGGAGAAGCTACCATCTTCAATACATCTATTAAAAATAAAAGTTAAATGAGGCACAACGGCATAAATTATTGGTTTTCTTATAACTGTAGAAGGAATGTAGAGATCACTTATTTTATGATATTGATAGATTTTAATGTTTTTATAATAGTATCTATCACAAGTAATTTTTTTTATTGGAGCAATTCTTAACACACGATTTCATGATAGCCATAGCAAGCTGAGAGCTCGCATTTAAGTTTTGACATCGGAAATGTCATTTCGTTCGCTCCAGTGTAGGCTCCGATTTCACGAAAAAGTGTGATCCCCTTATAACTCGGAGAGTTGTGAAGGCTCAAAAAAGGTTGAAAAGGCTCAAAAGACGCGTATTCATGAAAGCTGTAAGGTGCAAAAAGAATTACTCAACTAAGTTAAAACCAAAAAAAGGTATGGCCGAAATAGTAAAAAAAAAGATTTTTTTTACGAATTTATGATTTTAGCGCTCGACATTTTCGAAACGACGAAAGAAAAAGAAAAAAAAAATTACTAATTTTTAAAACTAGGTAAATAAAAACGCAGGTAATTTTTTTTATGTGTACGAAAGACTAGCAGCTGTAGGAGATACAGATGCAATCTGCTATATTGTATGGTTAGTAAGTTAGTATAAGTAATTAATATTAACCAACCGTTGTTCGAGACTTACGTATTCATATTATTTAATACCTCCCTACACCACACACTCCGCTTGGGGACTCTGCCAGGATTCGAACCTGGAATCTTCTGAAGTTGTTTTACACGTAAGGCGATAAATTTTATAATTTCGACTCATGGACTATGAATGCGATTGCGGATTATTAGTGACAATGTAGAAAATCAAATTTAAAATCGTCACTTTTCAGTATTTATATAATATGTCAATAATTTTATTTTAAGCGGAACTATGTTCTATGTTGACAGATGTTATGTAATATTTAAACTAGATTAGGATGTGCAAATAAATAAATAATAATAATAAATTCCATTGTGAGATTCATCGACTGCCATTTGTTGATTCATGTCATAGACATTTATTTAGCTTGAACGTATGTGTGTGTAGTGATGTAGCTTTCACGTAACAGGAAGCCAACGCAACCGTAACAAATTTAAATAATTGTAACATAACATATACGTAACAAAGACTTGTTGATACATTATACTGATATTTTTGAACATTCAAATCCTAGTATACTTTTACAATAACCACTATTTTGCTATAAACACATATATTACCAGATTCGTCATTATCAATAGAAAACAAATTACATTAATATTCCATAGGTAAGTACTTGTTCTTACAAAATAAATTTAAATATACCATTATTATTAACTTTATATATAACACGCTAAATATAAAACATTCTAAATGAACACATAGACTTCTTGTCTCTAGATGTATGTAAAATAAAAAACCCACGATCTCAAATTTTGCAAGAAAGAAATTTTGCTAATTAATTGTATTATTGTTAACATAATAGCAATTAAAACGTTTTTTTTACTAGCACGAGGTGGGCTTTTGATCTTGATGACAATCGAAAATGAAAGTATGGTCTATGTTGCTTAAGTTATATAAGTCACTAAATTGCAATTGATATTCTGACCAACGGATAATGTATTAGCATGTTTGAAGAGATTATATCCTTTTATTTTTGGGACCGTTCAGTGTCCAGACAACTCTGTCGAAGGAACATACATACCTACTTTCCTTTAGTTCATCGAACTCACTTTCTCCTCCCAATAGAACTCCCATTGTAATGTAAACGTATCCGTAGACCCTGTTCGGAATGCTATTATTTTCGTGAACAGCTCACACTTATTTTGTATAATCCCTCACTTACATCTACATAATATATGTCACTTGTTCCTTGACCATATTTTAAACTTGTCTTATAAAACTTTCAGTGATGACCCATTGCGTTACTTTATTCTTAGGTGAAATTAAAACGATAGCGTAAAATAATACATGTATGATATAAAGATGACACTAAATCTGTATCTTTTATATCTAAGTAGTTTCAGATTTCGACGGCAATGGAATCTAACCACGATATCTAATAAAAGACCTATTAAATATACATAACTACGTAGACCAATATTGATGGTTGAGATTCGGGGCATGACACGGACAATGTACGTCTGAAGATTTTGCTCATTTGTTATTCAATGTTCAAGTCGAGCTGAGCCCGAGTTATCAATACAACGTAAATTGTTACTATTTAATAGTGTTTTACAAAAGTAGAATAATACTAATCTGAAATTAGAGAAGACACACATGTGAGGATTTCTTATTATTACATTTTCATCACTTTAACATGTACGGATATTTTCTAACTTTTATTTAAGGGTGAGTCACATAAAATAAATGCCTAACTCTTTTTAGATCGTGGCAATAAGTTTCATGAAATAATACTGCGATCTCTCTACGTATTTTTGGTCTATTTGCTTAGCATGACAATTATTTAATCTATAGGGCATTGTTTTTTATTTCCATTCTAGATAAAGCATATAGCTATATTATATTATTGTATAATAAAAAGCCAACTATAATATGATATGAGCATTATAATACCTATTTATGGCTGCAACTGCTTAATATAATCGTATTGAGGAGTCGCTAGAAACTGAAGTTTAAAAACATGTAATCTGCGAATTGCAGCTACTAACCTTTAACCGGTCATTGTGGTCGACGTCGATAGGCGTTTTTTAAATAGCTTGTCCATATCTCGCGACGCCAATTGACGTCAAATGTTAATATCTCATAACTAGCAAAATAACTATCTATATATAGTCGCTTTATGTGTGTTAGTGATCGATTAACTACTGAGCGGCTTGACCTACTGACGCTATATTCACATAATATATTTATTAAATTATTATGAAATGAAAAACTTGCAATCACAATTATTCATGTTAATTGTTTTGCAGACTAACTTATATATATATATTAAATAAATAAAACATTATCTTTAAGCCTAAAAATCGCTCCGTTCGCTAGTGTCCAATATATCGTTAAATATATTATTGAGCTCGCTTTGAATGAGTGGAGTAATTTAACGCTATGCGATGACGCTGGTAAAGATACTTGACCCAGTTGACCCTCGTTCTGATTAAATTAAGATCGACGGAACTGACCTAAAACAATGTCACGATGATACTATTTTATATATTGTCACCTGATATAACTATGCTCCTGTTTTACCGTAACTATAGCGTCTCGACATGGCAAGTACCCGCCCCACCGATTTGATCTTGGATTTTATCTACTTCGCTACTCTACTGTGGATCAACATAGGATGTATATCGACTAATTAGTGAAATATACACTTATTGAAAACCCTAAACCTTTAAATTTCAATGATAAGCGCAACTACACGTCATACAATTTCGATTCAAGCTTCACTGGTTGTTTTTTCCTTAGTTACGTAACGAAAATTTAGTTTCTTTTGTAATAAAAATAATAGGACTTATAATTTACAAAGTCTTAATAAATTATGATTAAATTTATGACAAATCTTTCGCATTCAGTATTTAAATTTTGAGTTAAAAAAATGTTTATTTAGTTTTTACATAATTTATAACTATATATTAAGTTGAAAAAGCCAACAGTCACTTGATTCTTAATCAGTCTTTCTATAGTTCTCTATTTATTATAATATTGTACTCTTTATAAATATAAAATAGTACTTACGTCTGTACTGTTACGAAACAAACTCCGCATTAATGTAATTACTGTAGTGATTGATATTTAAATATTTTTGCACACAGTTATTCCTAATTGATAATATAATGCGAAACGATAAAAAAATATTACCCGCATGTTCTAGTACGACAGATAACCCATTCTGGTTTAACATAGCACACGGTACTAATGTTGCAGCAATAGCGGCATGGCCTGCATTGCACAGGTCTTGTCTCTGGTCTAAATGTTTCATGACCCTCGTCGTCGATACACTTTCTTATTGGAGAGATGATGTAACAAGACATTATTAAATCCTCAAAAGGTTCAGCGTTCTCTTATGGAGCTCGGAGTTCGTTTTCCCAAGTTGATATGTGTGTTACCTATTGGAACTCTTAAGGAACACGTTTAAGCATTGCATACTGGTAAAGGATATTATGATATAGATGAATATATCAATGACAAGGACGCCTGGAAATAATAATGTCGTAGCCGGTTTAGCGCAGGTTTAAGCTTACTTTGTAATTGCCATGTGCTGAGTAGTTTTTTTCGTCGTTTCTTCTTCTTAATGTTAAAGCAGTTCTCGAAACGGTAGCAAAAGCAAAAAATAACGTGCATAACTGTATTTACAGTATACCTAAGTGACTAAATGATTTTGAATTTGAATTTACTTGATTGATATACCTAATACATATTGACTATATAAAATTATAAAAATTTTCGCTAAAATTTGTTTCACTCTATACATAATAACCACAACCTTTTTTATGTACCTACAAGTGGCTGGTGATTTAATATTGATTTTCAAAACTACTGAAATAAAAATTCGACTGTTTCGAGTCGCAAAATACCATCAAAAAAGTGCTTTGCATAGAAAACTTTTCTGGCAATAAAGTTTAACGATTTTAAATGTCGCCTAAAACCGTGCGACTGTTTGACAGATTTCAATTGTCAGTTACGGATAAAGGCGGAACGATATAAAGTGATATAACGAATTTAGCGCCGTCGATAACTGTGATATATGAAAATAGTAGTGACCACCCATTGGCAGCTGTTACCACAGGAAAAGGAAATTGTCCATAGGGACAACTTCGATTTTGACCACCCAGGACTATTTATTGACCATAAAGACAGCATTACCCGTTACTTGATGTAACAAACGCGAAGCAAAACTCAAAATCGTTCAATTGTTTTGTCTCCATGACCTCCTTATAGACAAACAATAAGACGACTTATATGCGGTATCGATAGAAATAGGACGTCGTCTTCTACTTATGATTCCGTGCTCGTCGAAGTACGCCGTTAACCTCATTTGGACGAAGAAAGTGGGTGTTGTAGCAACTAAAGTTGACATAACTCGGAACCAGGTACACATGTTGTTGCCTATTTCTTAAAACATATCAGACTTATTATACTCATATTCGTATCCTTCAATAACAACATTGCATCAAAAGAGTCTAATTAAATTTTATCAGGCATCTAAAATATTTTTTTAGTAATCACTCAACCGAACTTTTACGCTTATATTTATCTCTGTTCACGTGAGATTCGATACATTTATTGGGAAATAAAGTATCAATAATTTCTACTAATATTATTGAGACCGTGCAAATTTTGAGAGTTAGTGTGTAGAGTTAGTGTGTATGCGGAGGTAATCTCCGTAACCATGGCACTTTGAATGGTACATTATCGCGGATAGACAAGCATGTATATATGTACTGATATATTTAGCTATACTCATGATGATATTCATTAACTACGTATCTAATTGTTTAATTTAGATCAGAGTTCCCCAAACTTTTTCGTGTCGTAGACCCCTTGCCATGTTTTTCCGTGTTGGGTAGACCCCGTACTTACCTGATATTGATTTCCTGTAAATTT
>DWPT01003857.1:0-13877 GCA_018251895.1 Agathymus mariae mariae
TCAGCAGCTGAGCCCCACAACAACAGACCATACGACATCACACTGTGAAAGTAGCTAAAATAAACTAATCTCGCTGTGTCTACGTCCGTTAAAAGCCTCACTTTCTTAACAGCGTCGGCAGCAGAGCTAACTTTTTCAGACAAGATTTCAATATGAGGACTCCATTGTACCAACATATATCAAAAGCCGTTTCCGAGTTTAGCGCGCACAAACGCATAGACAAACAGACAAAAAATCTATCAACTATTGTTTTGGGTTCTATTACGTTAATAAAGGCCCCTAATAATAGTTTATCTCATATATCCTTCGTCAGTCGATCAGTTAGAATTTTAACAAAACAAAAAAATATGTATATAACAGAGGAAAAAAACTATGTGGTATTTATTGGTGATATTTGAAAAAAAAAAATATTTCATAATTAATATGGACATAATCGAAATGACTTAACTCTAGTATTATACGAGTCGTTGGGTTGACCTGCTATATATCGATATTATTGGATGGAGAAAAGAGACAGTGAGACAGGGAAAGTCGTAATGTATATTTGTATTTATCTCTGGAGAGAGATTATTTATCAGACACTAGGAGGTCATATATGAGTTAAATCATTCTCATTGATCAATTATTAATTATTAATGCTTAGCAATATTTTTGTTTGCTTTTTATGTACCAGACTAGTGTTGATTAACTAATTGGTTCATGTTTTTGCTCATAATATTAGATAATACGTGTATATAAAAATATACTATTTTATCGCTCGATAATAACTAGTTGTGCATGCGGCACGCGTTACGCCGCTATTCAAGCGAATTCATTAAAATACGAAGCTCGTCATGAAAGCTTCCTGTTTTCCCACTTAATTTCTGCCTCGTCTTCATCTCGCTCGCCTTAAAAAGACTAACGTTTATGTCACACTAGCAACATCGCTATTTCAAAGGTACCATTATATTTGAGAGCTTCGCGCTGTCGCACCTAACCGGTCAGTTCGCTGTTTAATTATTTCTGTGTGCTACGAGTAGCTGTCTCAGGGTTACCCTCGGGTGGGTAACGGTTTGAAATGTAACGACATCAAGTCGCCGCCCTTGATCTATAACGATGCATGATGTAATCTAAATCTGATGTATTGTCTTTTTAATTGTAACTATTATATTTAAGTACGTTTGTATGTGTACATATTACATGGTAACGAGTTTTGATTGAATTTTTTCTTGATCAGTATCACAAACTGTAAAAAAAGTGAATCATCACAATGTTGCCAAACGTACAATGTAACGCAATCCTCGTCTGTAAACTAAATGTATAAAACATACGTTTTCAAAAATATGTAACAAATAGTTGAACATACACATGATATATGAATGTCGTACCGCCCGTCTCGATCGGACTAATTCAAGTGGAGCGAGGTACCTCTCTGAAGCTTTATAGCTTTAATCAGCCTTATTTTTACTGTATAAAACTGTTTATACATATTAGACGGCTTATTGGTCAATCAACGCTGAGCCGAAACCGGTCAAGCTAAATAGTTGAAATTTTGAAAGCAGGAGATTTTAATACCCTGAAACGATTTTTCGAAGTTCCACTCCAGAGATGGTGAACTAAGGAAATAAATAAATTTAAGTTAAATTTATGACAATTTCCTTGAGAGCCTTTTGGTTAAATATTACATTACAGATAGATATACCTATTTCAGATTGAATCATTTAGTAATGGAAATGGGGGATGCAAATTTGTGCCGTTTGATCAAACTTTTGTTAGTTGTATCAAAATTTTAGACAAACGCTGTTCGATGTATATTAAGATATACACGTCTTGGTATTTTTAATGACGAGTGGGCGTGGCATAGATAAGATAAGATTGTTTAAAGTTTAACGTTTACTTTTGTTGCGGAAATATATAAACTCTATTTCGATAGTACGAGTAGATAATTGTAATAATGTGTCTACACTAAGAAAGGATTTTTAGAAATTTCATAATTTGGGATGTAAAATAGGGAGTGTGATTATATGTAATTATACTGTAGAAACCGACACACAAATATTTACCAACGTCGCGATGTAACACGAAGTTTTTGATTTCAAATTGACAGACGTTGTTGGGAATAGTTTTGGAAAGAGTATTTGAAACTATTGAAACGGTTACACTACCGATGTTGCGGGTGCTACATCGCTTGTTCTTAGGAAATTTATCTGCGAACTGATCTCATCCCGACATCTCGAGAATAAAGGACATGTGAAGCAGATAATGCAATCCCACAAATCTCCGATTGGGCAAGTATTGCGACGCTATTAATCTACTCTGCGTTCGTGGGCGACGCTGGGACAAAAGCGAGCGGGATATACATTTTAGGTGTCAAATTCAAAATGGCGTCGCTATTGCACGTCGTTCTTGCATATATTTCACCGGTGACAAATCTCCAGTGCAGCCAACGGTCGGTACTGTTCGTTGCACCGTAGGGTTGGCACCGGTGGATTTATGGTCTCCCGGACAAATATGCGAGGACCGCTATACATGGTGCGCGACGAGGTGGCAGTCGTTCGATTAGAAACCTTATTATCGAACGTTAAGTGTTAACTGCGATTCACACACGGCAAAGTAACATTTTCTGTGTCGTGAATCAGCATTGCCATATTGAATTTTAACAGCAACAGGCGAATAAAACCGTCAGCTTGTCAAAATATTTAACGATACACACGACACGTGGTCGCACACAAGAAAGTATAGAGGCGGCCGTTCCATTGTACTTCAGCCAACGCGAACTGATTAATTTGACATATTATGACTTAAAAATGTGTTTACCAATTCGGTCGGTTACAATGTATTTAAATCTTCACAACGTGAAAGCATTCAAAACATCACGAAAGATAATAACGTTGGGTGCAACAGATCCGGATGTACAATGTTGATTGCTGTGTGATTGTTTGATGAATCCGAGCGTAAACTCCGCCTTGCGGACGGCGGAGTGTTTCGTGTGTTTAGTACGAGCGGGTGTACAACGGAGGTAGTTAATACGTTCTAAGATACCTTAGACAATAATATTCCGGTGGTATCTCGTGCCACAAAATTATGTAGGTACATCAGTTATTGTTCTCGTTGTTTTGATTGCACTGACGTTTTTATATTACGACGACGTCTTTTATTATAATAGTTTTAGCGATTTACATATTTATATTTTCTGATATCAAAAATAGACGGGGTGGAATATGAACATAAACTTGTTCTTAAGTAGGAAGAGTTTGTTATAGATATAGAGGCGAACCATATTTTTTTAAATATTGTTTGTTTGTAACTATATCACAAGAAACCATTGAATACAAAGTTAAAAAGTGGTGAATCTGGAATATATACATATATTTTGGTTCAATATCTATGATACGTTATATTTAGTGAATTGCATGTATTCCCGCGGTCCAATAGCGTAAACTAAAAATAGAAGTTTTGTTAAAAATTCTAGTAAGTACTGTTTTTGTAGTTATGTTAAGCATTAAATAAATTAAAATTGTATGTAACTAACTCTAAAAACCGTCATACATATAACACGACTGTAGATTGAAAATAAAAACGTCAAATCTGTTCCTTCGGCAGTCTATAAAATGAATATTTATTCGTCCGCATACTTCTAAGAATAACAATCACGTTATACATAAACAGTTCGTGCAAAAAGTCGACGGCTTGTTAATGCGGAACGATAAAAACAAACGTTTATCTTGTATAGCGATAAGTGTGAGACGTTCGGCCGTGTCGTGTAGTGTCGGCCGTGATGCCGTGTTTGCATACGGCCTTTGATCGATTGCCCAAATTAAAAGCTGTCAGAGGCCGAACTAGTATGAGTTATTTTGAATCGTGATGTACCGATTCGTTAACAACAATGTTTCTCATTTGGTTCTTCGACAAAAAAAAACTTTATGCCGTTGTAATTTTTGCCGCGTTCTTATGGTTGAATTCGTTTTTTAATATCTACGAAGTTTATGAATTAGTTATGTTGTTTTAAGTATAGTCCCAGCCGCCTGGTGGGTTTGGGTGTTCTCTGAATAAAGACTTAGTTATCTTGGTCAAGCAGGAAGCGCGCGCGGGCATATCTCGTACGACGATAGTATAATACAGTCATGTTATTACAATTTTAAACAAAGACCTGTGCAGTGGTTTTATTTTAAAACAACTGAAAAAAATATCTTACATACAACAATAAACGTCACGAACATCAAAGATAATATCATGATAATAAAATGATCAAATGACTGTTGAAGCTGACGTTTGAACCTGGTATTCTCCAGATCTTTCATAGCTACTATATCAAGAGCGGTAACAGTATATGTAGCGCTTATTTCCAAGTATTTAGTTGCCAACATCTGGCCAGGTCACCTGATAACTTGTAACTCATGAACAACATATGACGTTTTTCTTTAATCTTGTGTTATTTTTAGCCAGATATCTACTGTCAACCGCGTTCGCCGGCCCCTGTCGTAATGATTGATCTGTTATTTCTACTGGACTGTAATGGTAGTAATTTTAGGTCGATCCGTGGTAGAAAGTTACTACCGAGCAATATCTTGGAAAGTTATGAGGTATGATGATTCCATTGTTCCGTTCCACTATGTACGTTCTTTATTAAATTTTAGATTTAATAATATTTAATGAAGTGTAATAAAAATCATTCAGGAGCACCAACATAACATGTGTGTATTTTATTTATTTCTAAATATTATATTAATTTGGTAATTTCCTCACAATGTTTTCTTCACCGAAGCAAGTAATTTATATCTCATTTTAGACATTAGAGGTTCATCCATGATTCAAATTTATACACACTCGAGCGGGGTGCTTTCAGGGGAATTTCAAATCGCCGCTATTCTCAAGCTGTTCCTGAATCTGATTTACACTGGCACACCTAAAGTGAAATATTTAGATGAAACTCAGCTGGCTCATTCAGTGATAGTCTGTCTACTAAACGTTAAGTGAATTCTTGGCCACAGACTAATGAATTGAACGTGGTCGAAGGTTATCAGAGAGCAATCATGTCCGACAACGTACACTTCCTAGAAATCCAGACCACGTAAGTTCATTATGTGATGCCTATTTAGAAACTTATCATTTTTATTACTGTTGAATTGGGTTGACTTTTGTGTGAGTTACAAGTTTTTCAAAACAAAATTAACAAAGTGGATTTAAAAAAATAAACTATAAAGAAGAGATACTACTGGTTGACGACTTTGTTTTATTTTTACTTTAGATTACTATGTCGTTTAAAAGATGTACTGAGGAGTTTTTTTCGCCGTTTCTTTTCCTCAATGCACGTTTTCCAAACGTTGTAGTAGCAAAAAATGACGTGCATAAGTGTATATACCGAATACCTACATGATTAAATGATTTTGAATTTGAATTTGATACCGTGACAACATGAACTGATCAATGATGATGAAGAAAAGGAGAAATATGATGCAAATAGATGATATATACGGTTCTCCAGGAGCGATACCAGTAGCATTCTTAAACATGTCGCTTCAGTAAACGTCAGCGAACCTTAAGCTATCACTGACGCAACACGCCAGAGCAGTGCGTCTAATACCGACTTCAAATTGGACTTGTTGTTATAGACTGCGATAACAATTTACCATTTCATATATTGTGCATTACTTCGGTTACATATACATAAAACTATGAACTTAGATCAAATTAACTACAAGTGACAAAGGTGTGGCTGTCTGCATAATCACGACTCATTGGCGGGTTAATGAAGGCATAGGTAGGGCTCTTCCCTCAACTTCCATCGGTTGAAGTATACTCTACCGTACTCTAGAAATTACAGGCTGAGCTCAACTGAGATCCGAATCCGGAACCCTTTGGTCGGCAAGGCTAGTATGAGTGTTTAAGTAAAATCATTGGCACTTCAACGGCATACGTCGAGACATTATTCGGAGAGGTTCCCGTCCTGTTTAACGTCAGGGACACGTGAGCGCCAGACGGGCAGAGACAATCGCGTCCCACGCTAAATCTGTCGCCGGCGCAATACCAAAAACAAATTGTAATGCGTGCGCGCCTTTAACCTGTCAGCGATGCGCGCGCGCCGCCGACAGACACGACCGCCTTCGCTTTTTGCCGGTCACGCCAGGCAGTCACTCTTCATAATGAATATGCAATAAACGGAGCTAATAAACAAATATAACACCGCTACGGGCCGCAACGGGCACACGGTGCAAATAAATTCTGCCAAGAGAACTACTTGCTCCTTTTAATTATAATTGACACAGGCGTTATCATATATGCACTGTAAATCTCGTGTTTAATGATGATAGGAAGCCGTGGTTAACTCCTAACTAACCGTTATGTCTGTGTGTGAGAGGCGAGTGTGCCTTGCGGAAATAATTTCTACGTTGGGTTGTAATGGATTTTTTATATCATTTAGTTGGAAGCCAACTTATCCTGCTTGGAGATCATAATCCCTTCTTTTCTAGAGGTTCCTGGACTCTACACCACGATGGTATTGTGGTGGAGTTCATTGACTCCCGAGACAATTACTACGCTACTTCTAACAAATGGTGACCAATTACCATTATGTCCATTTGCTTTGCACAGGCTGTTATAACCTACGTCGTGGCTACCTAAGTAAGGAGAAGCTACTTTCTACTAGAAAAATGCTATTGCGCTTAGTTTTATAGAAACCCTGCGCATATTATTTGATTGTGAAACCTAACACACACTATCAATAAGTTGGTTCACGACAGTAGGCGTAGTACTCGCACTTCTTCTTCTTCTTGTATCATCTCATGTAGATTTGTTTAATTTACTGTTTGGTTATTGGTATGTGACGTTCGTAAGGATTCCTTGAATGCAGCCGTATATCGAATATTCTTATTCTGAATACGCCCTAAAGCGTACACTTGTCGACAATGTGCCCGCACTGATGACAGATAGTACGATTATGAACAAGATCTTATCTCGGCACACATCTCGAAGTTTTTTTGTCGATGTGCTTTGCGTGACATCTGGCTTCTGTGAATTTTTCTAATGGCCTAATCCCATAGACGGTCAGAATATTTTTAGATAAATTATCTAAAAACCAATAAGTTTACATTGTTTATGGCTATTATTATCGCTTCCGGCTCAAGTCTACGATGATAAGACTCTTCTAATTTTCAATTTCCCATAAAAATATTGATATCTTTAATGTCAAAAGTTTACTATGTAATTCCACATAATTAAAACTAGACCAATAATAGTAAATTATTTAACTTAACGTATTTTACAACAATTAGTTTTAAGATTTTTACTAAATATTCGTATCCCAATGCTCTCGAGACCGTGACGCCAGGTTGCGTGAAG
Source organism: Agathymus mariae mariae (assembly GCA_018251895.1). Lineage (NCBI taxonomy): Eukaryota > Metazoa > Arthropoda > Insecta > Lepidoptera > Hesperiidae > Agathymus > Agathymus mariae. Next base: position 7,318 of record DWPT01003857.1, read on the forward strand.
TACCTCGCGTCAAAACCGTACAGCGATTCTATTCCGTTACTATTTACAGAAATGCCATATTGTAAATTAAAAACTCACGTCAAAAGCATTGACAAACTTGATGATTCCTTTAAAAATAAGGCTGCTCGGACATGAGTTTAATATGTAGCCATTCGTGTGTTCTGTAACTGTGAGTAGGAAAAAAAGCTCCTTGGGGGTTTGTTGTCGCTTCTTCTTCCGTGAGTTAAGGATTTGTTGCAGAGATCGCGTAGTTCGACGTTCGAATAGTATTTGTAAGTACCAACTTCGGATAAATATTATTTCTGATGGGCACAGTACACGCGGTAGTATCGCATATTAAAACGCAGACGTGTACTGTACATTTTGGCAAGCTTTTCGGTTTCTGTCTATGATTTTGTTTATACAATTTTAGACAACGTCAGTGGTGCGCATCACCGTGGCCCGAAGGCATCCGCAATATCATAGGCATCGGCGCCGCATTGGCAATCATTAAAAAGATGCTTAACTTATTGTCAATGTTCTACGTTATTTGAGAGATTCGAAGCAAACAGAGATATTGTAATAAATTGTGATCAAATATATTACTACATTATTGATATTTGCCTTTAATGAAAACTATCCGTATCAGTTTGCAAAAGCATCGGTCGTCACGGGGTCACGGGTGACGGTGGCGGGGAGAGGCGGGGGGAGGCGGGGGAGGATCGGTATAGGTCAGCTACGCCAATCCTTATCTACGTTACGCTTGTGACTGTCTTATAAATAACTCCTTGTACATGAGACTGTGAGCAGTGATAGCCTAGTGGTTGCAGTCGGGCGTCCCACTTGGGTGGTCTCGGTCTGTCTGAACTATGGAACTTTCTCATTCTAAGAAACCTTAATGTCTGAGAGTTCTTCTTTATGTTTCAACTCAAAAAACTCCGATAAATTGAATAATTTGTAATTTACATCAACGAAGTTATGTATGTAGACGAAGATACTGCGTAACTCGCAGATCTGGTCAGTGGCAGACTGGCGTTTGTAAAGTTGAAGTAACTTCCATGTAAAATTCTACAACTCAGGGTAGCAATAGAATATTTTTTAACAACGCAGCTTAAAGTATTAATCATAGTAGTGTATCAAACGTAGTAATTACACCTCGTTGCAACTTGTACTTAATACAAGATCAGAGTACAAATATTTATGCCCGGGTATGAAAAGATCACATACACACTCAACAGAGATTCAGGTTCATGGGTTTGTCATGATGTGGTTTGCGTCGTCATTCATCATGCTCACTGCAAAAGGACTAGAATAACTTGTCCGCGTGGGTGTTCGGCACTACATACTATGTTAGAGACTTCAAAAGGAGAGGGGATAAGCTTTTATAAGTTGATGCGCTCATCATCTTAGACTTCATCACCACTTATCATCAGGTGAGCTTGTCGTAAAGCTTAAACTTATTTTATGAAAAAAAAAAAAATGTCCTCAAGTGACACAGTCTGTGATTAGGAAATTGGACTTTAATACTGTTTTAGATAGATCTAAGTGACAATAACACGAATAGTAGTAACTGTAGTGGGCTCAATTTGTAACAAGAGATTAACAAACGGCTACTCCACCCCCGCACTAGGATTCCTTCTTGACAGACATAAATGAGAATATGACTACCAGCACCCAATAACAATAATTTATCGATGTCATATCCATGGCCGGTAATGTGAACTGCAACCGTTCGTACAGCAAGCAAATTTATTATCGACAAAGTTTCTAGGTCGCAAACAACAAACTGGTACCAGCACGGATAGAGTAATCACAATCAATTGTGCTTGAACGCAGCGAGAACACCAAAGCGGTATTAATTTGCTTACAAATGTCATTTCGGTATCAAATCAATTGGCGTGAATCTCGTAGAACTATAAATAATGTGTTATCTCCGTGTACGTCAACGCACAATTAATTCGCTTAGCATTAATTGTACAATCACCCGTTGCCTTCCATATTTCTTCGTCACTCGTATCTTAATTAAATAAACAGTTGACGAACGCTGTTAGCACATTAACAGACACCATTTGCTAAAACAATATGAGACTTCTTAATGTATCACCAGTCACCCTCAGTCAGCTCGAGTGCCGTGGAAGTATTATAGATATTATTATTATTATTCGATACTTTAATTTCAATTTTATTTCCATTTTTAGAACGGTAATGCGTTTTGTAAGACAAGTTCCAGTTTATGACCTGAATACAATATTTAATCAATTCTTGATAACGTATGTTGTATTTTTGTTTCCATGTTAATTATGTTATGGGTGCGTTAATTCATTATTTTCCGTAAGTAATGTGTTAAGTAATGAGTCTCCGTATCAGAAAAATATTATAGAAATAATTTAAGATGAACAAAAATTTCTAGAAGTACATTGTCTACTGTATTTTTTACAATGCAGCAAACTGGCATATACGGTATAAAACGACATTATAATTTCCATCTTCCTTTTACTTTTAAGGTCGCAAAATCTATATTAAGCTGGCGCTTCGAGGTTTATATCAAGGTCTCGTCACATCAAATGGAATATTTCAAAGGCTTTATACGGAAGAGTCAATAATCTGGAGGTATCGATTTCCACAGATTTTAGTCACGTTGAGATAAATACTTATGGAACATATAATACAAGCGTATAAAACAAATTTGGCATTTAAACTATTATCATTCTAATCGTATACATTTATATTTGCGACATGTATTTAAAACGCATATAACGTATTGTGTGACTGCCCCTGTGGGGAATCGAACCCAAAATCGGGCAGTCATTACAAAGAGGATTGCAAATCCAGTTACGAGTATGAAAATAAGTATGAACGCAGCGGTGACTATGCCCACTACGCTGACTTCTGACTGCGTCTCAAACTCTCCGAGCATATATAATGTGGGAATCGATTATCATTCATTGGCACGAAGGTTTTGTGAATGGTTTAATAAATTATGAATGTGGAATCAGGCCACTTGTTGCAGAATAAGTTGTAATTACTTGGAGTTATGATAATAGCTATAATAATAGAACTATTGGTTACTGGAATCCATTTTATTCAACAAACGCAGGTATCCTAGGCGCGAGGCACGTACCGGTCCATCTTCGTATTCAGTATTGAATATGACAGAGTATCTCCCAAAGCATCGAGTCATCCCGGGAAGCGGAACGAACGTTGTTGATTTTAATAATTTACACGGCGAGTAAAAACACAAGGTGGTTAGCGACCGCGTCGCCGTGTGGTTAGCTAGTTTTTACCTAATTTTCACACGCATGCGAACGAGACTCGATGATGGTCGTCGTAGCGGCTAATAGGTAGGCACACACTTCTCGCAGGTATTTGAGGGATGAGATAAGGAAACTGTGACTTTGATAGAGATTTTGTTTAACCAGTAACGTACTCGTATGACAAGTGACACGTATTTCAGGGACACTTGCATTTCATTTATTACACTTCAGTTTACGTTTCGTCGTAACTACCTTGTAGTTCAGTCCGTAGTGCGCTTGCCCTCCTAGTCCGATTTCAAGTACGAAGCGTCCCGGGTTTGGTTCTCAGCGAGGGCAGATGTTTGTGTGACGGATAATTGTTTGGTCCCAGTTTTTTTTTTTTGTAATATAAGTTAAGTAAAGTTTACTTTGTCGATTTTTCTCTTTGTAAAAATTAAAGATTTGCATAAAAATCAAAAATTGCTCAACCGATTATTTAATCTGAAATTTGGTGAAAGTTTTGTGATAAGTCAATCAATAACAAACCGTTTATTTCAGTACTATTCACTTACTACTTAGTACTATTCACGTACTTTCAGCATTATTATTAATTAACAAAATTTTGGCTCCGTTATCCATAATTTTTAATTAATTAAAAATTTAAAACAATTATACTTTTTAATATAATAAGCAAATTGTAAAATAATAAGTGCGATGTATGTGAAGTGCATGTGCATATGTGAAGCCTACCGCCATTTGTTCGGCCAGCGACCTCCCCTCACACATCACTCATTCTGGGAGGACTTTAATCCAGCACAGAAACAGTTGCAAGTTGGCATAACGATAAATCGTACCTGGAAGGTTGGTACTGTACCAAGACTTAGACTTAATGTTAATATGTTAATTTCATAATATTGTGCCTGGTTAGGTTAGGGTCTTTGGCCGTATTGGGGCGGCTTAGAATACTTAAGACCCCAATCCCACGCTAGCAGAACAGGGTGTCGAAAGAGGCGACAGAAGGCAGCCTGCTTGAGTCAGCCGCCAAACGATTCGTCGTGTTCCGGCTGGGGGCATGAGAGCCAGTGCTTTCTTTTTTATCTTCTTCTTATTCCCTGGCCGACAACGCATCAGAGATACCTTTGGTCTTGCTGATGTCCATGGGCGACGGTGACCACACACCATCAGGTGGCTCGTGTGCTCGTTTGTCGTTTGTTGATATAAATTTGTATTTCTTTGACCGATGTTAAGATGTGTTGATTAAAGGCAAACATATTTTTTCCAAAGTATTTCATATAACTGAAGCTCATCCATATTATTTACTGTTTTGCCACATAACGGGTAGTGGCCGTGCAAATGAACTGAATAATGTCGGTGTAATCATTAACGTGTACCTATGTAATTAAAACTTTGGCACAGCGCGATGGAAGTTTGTATTGTTTCACAGTTGTCAAAACCGTTCCGCTTAGAGCTTTTCTTTTACATATAACAATCTGTAGGTATGTCTGTGCACATCACTTTTTTTACCGACTTCAAAGAACGAGGAGGCTACCAATTCATTTCTAGTTTTTATTGTGTTCGTTACCTCAGATTGTTCTGTTATTTATTAACCGTTATTTATTAAATTCCCTTTTTGTTTGACAGGCTTCCCGTTTAGCCCCATTTAAATTTGAAGACAAACAAAATTCCAACCCTAAGCGAGAAAAATTGGAGATGAAAATTTTTCACCTTTGGGGAATGGGCTCGAACTTTATTTATAATTTCGGTCGGAAGTCGTAGTAGTCATTTTTCTTTAAATTTTTTGATTATTTACTGTCAATTGTTCAGTGTTCTCTTGGCCGCTCCGTACCATTGTGATGACAATACTGCCAACGTACACCACGCGATTTGGAACATATCGACGAATGTCGGGGGAGTATGCAAGTAACCTAGTTGGCGATGTTTCCATTTTTCAATAAAGTAATACATACTGCTGAGTAAAGAATACTACAGTTACTGGTTCAGTGTATTCCCCTGTATTATTCGGACAGCAGACGACAGTTGCACAGTAAACAGAGTCAGGCTGTGCACACAGAGCACCAGAGCACGGTGTGCAAGCGTCGCCGTGTTAGCCGCGGTGTTGACTCACGCTCTCTCGGCAGGGCTTACTGGCACTGCTAGGGTTAGCACTTGAAGTTATTGTACATGTTAACGTTAATAAAAATATGCACTTACAATGAGTTATTAATGACTTTCTGGATGAGCTAACAAATAAAACAAATCGATCTAAATTTCCGAACTGATAATAAATACACACTCGTTTATTTATCTTGGAGTATTTTATATTTCCTATAGATATTTAAAGATTTCGAATTCGAAAAAGGTTTGAACCCATACTCCTACGGAATTTTTTTCCTCTCGGTACTTATGAAGGGAACAATGGTACATTTTTTATTAGAAAACTTCCTGGAAAACGCACCTATTCAGTATAAGGACTATGTCTATTGAACACTTATAGAAAGACCATATCCCGATTTCCATGAATTATACAGTAAAAAGACTTACTCGTAAAAAAGGTAAGAATTTTTTTACACAAATTTTCATCCTCTTTTTAATCTTCTAAAGGCTGGAAGTATTTTTCTTGGTGGATATTCACAAATATAAAGTATCTAATGTGCGTAATGTAAAATTTGTAGGCTCTCATCTATTGCCGTAACGATTGGCCGTTGGAGAGCCCTAACAGACAACTAAATTTAACGGTCAACATGTTATTGATTTTATAAAAATATTAGAAGGAGAATAAACACTTTGTGAATAAAACTACGCTGCTACTAACACATTAGGTATCAGCTAACACGTATATATTTTCTATTGTATGCAATTAATGTATTTTTTAATTTCAAATGACATGACAACTACTAGTATAATCTTTACTTTTAAATATTTAAGAGAAATATGCTCTAATATCTTTTTTAACTTCATCATAAGATGTATGTCGTAAATTGTAAGTAGTGTTTGGATGCGAAGCACCTAAAAGTATGTGAACTAGGTGTGGTTAGTTCGAGAGTTATACGTTATATTCATTAGTTTGATGACGGGCCGCTATTTGTTTAGTAATAAGCAATTTATAATATATACTTAACCGGCAATCTAATCCGGGTCCTTCACACAGCAGGCAGGACGATTACCGATTGGGCGGCACGAGGTTATCAAAAAAAAACCAAGTAAAAGTTACATGAAATTTTTGTGTGAAATATATTGTGGAGCAGCCCTGAAGATGAACGCGGTGCAGGAATATGATAAGTCAGCGTTGTTGCCACTTTACTGGTCGGCTCTGTTCTTTGCGCCCTTCTCTCGTTTTCGTTTTCTTCG
>DWPT01003858.1:0-13876 GCA_018251895.1 Agathymus mariae mariae
ATATCAAATTTTATATTGATTGCTGATATACTATGGCATTATGATCTTGACGTATATGACATAATAAATTACAATGTAAAGTCTAATAAAATTATAATAATTGATGTAAAACCGATAAACTGTTAATGAATTTAATTAAAACTGACATGCTGTTTGTTATATCTTTTGTATTTTATATGTTTTACAAATAAATGAATCATTAATAGGTATACGATGGTATGCCATGCATGCAAATTGTCGCTGTTGCAGTGCATGGTCGTTTATTACAGACGTATCCACATAACCTTCTCAAAATGCACTCATCAATGTGTCGTATTCGGCGTTGACCACTCGATGCTCCATTCCATCGCTCAATGGCTTCCTCCAGTTAATTGCTGAAACATTAACTTTGAACTGCTCACCGGCGGGAGAATTCCGAAATCGACTTTGGCGTTGTTAATAGTCAGGTGGCTGTTCGCGGAAATTCGTAATTATCGGACAATTTTAATACTCGGTAGGAGTATCTTTGCAGTAACGATGTCGGTGAAACCAAGTGAATATTTTAAAATGAAACAGTGAACTACATATATTACTTAAGTTTCATTGTAGCTGTACAAAATATTTAAATTACGTGCGTGAATTAAATACAAAACTGAAAAGTCACGAATATTGTTTAAAACGTAAGTTGATGACATCAATGAGGACAAATACGTCCAGATATTCAAAGGCTATCAGTTGTAATGATTAATAACGTTACCCAAACTGCTTAATAAGAATTTGAAGGAGCTTTTGAAAATCAGGTATAAATGAAAAAAATATATATATTGTTAATATTAACCAGCCAAAGTTAAAATGTAACTCAATAGAACAAATTTTTTTTAACGTTTACACACACTCGAACTGTGTCGTGTGAGGAGAGCGATACAGACACACAAATATAACATTACAAACACCCATGACCCGAGAACATACACGCATAAATGTCTGCCCTAGTCAGGAATCGGATCCGGGACCGATCGCTTGGTAGCCAGAGTCACTATCGACTGGGCTATGGGGTTGTCTATTCTTTTCTAATATTATTAATATTGAAAAATAAAGCTCACAGTTTACAATTTAATTTCAACATCTATTTTATTTTAATTGCTTTACCATTTATTGCTTTTTCGTTCGTTGGGCTGTCATCGCCGAAGTCTCTACCGCACTGCAATAACATTGAAATCACTAACGTCATCAATAATGCGATTTACGCTCGTGAACTTCTGATAGCAAATCATTTCGCTCAACGATACAAAACAAAGTGGCCGATAATAAACCGATCACACATAACATAACGCCGCAGAGACTCATAAAGTGTGGCGCAGCGCGGGCTCACATCTTAATTTGTAAGAGATACTCGCTTTATAAATAATGTAAAAACAATGAACACAAGTATGGAAGCGTCTCGGGTGAGGCACACGAACGTATAGACATGGCTTCTCCTGTCGGCGCTTTCGAATAGTGTTTCGAAACTTTCGAATGTTCCGTTGATGTTGTTCGAATTGTTCTGAGTTTATGAAGTTCAGCAAAGTACTAGTCGCTCTTATATCCGGTACATTACTGTTCATTAATGTCACAATTGAAGAATTGCATTTGATTAATTCATGTCCACACAAAGTGCGTCTAAATTATCGATCGTGACTACTATCTTCTGAAAACCTTATAATTTCCAACCAATAAATGAAATGAGATGAGAAATGTATGAATTTATTTACGTGTAAGTATATTTATTTGTAACCATAAATCAATTTCAACCTCATACTTTGCATAGCTACCTTACCCTCGCCCAATTATCGAAAAGGTTGTCTGGCCGATTTCCTGTATTCATTTATTGCTTCTTGATTATAAATTATTATGAATATAGCGTACACATTGACTTGTGTAAAATTAATGTCTATTTGATAATATAGTGTTTATATTTTATAAAGTTTTCATTACATTTCTTCACTAGCTTGAATATCTCGTTATAGTACCAACATGCTAAAAAAAACCAAAGATTCCACAGATGTATACGGGTAAACTTTTTGGAGGTTTCAATTATTATTCGATTGTGTTTGAGTGCGGGGTAAATTTTATTTGCTTAGTAGGTATATAAATTTCGCAAATCGTATCAGTCGTCACTAGTCAACGTCAATTATCAAGTTTTCTTTTTATTATTTAAGCTATCCTGAAAAATATAAAATCGATTTAATTTTTTTCGTAATATATTGCATATCTAATACATATATTTATGTAACTCAACGGTTTTTTTTGCTACTGTATGAATGTTGTATTGCATTGAATAATACAGCCCGTGTCTGTCTGTCTATAACACTGTGTTAACGCAGCGGCAACTTTGACATGTACAGAAAAATCTAAGATCATAAACCACAGCAGCTCTGTCGTATCGGATTGCAATCGCACCTTGCATGCTAATCATAGGCCCTCTTTGTCACACACACTTCTCTCTCGCACCGGACCCGCCAGGCCAATACCAACTGTATTGAAAATAGGTACACCTAAATTTTCCTTACCAACACTCATTCTAAGCTTCCCTAAGGATAGACAAAATGGCAGCGGATTTTACACCTATTTCCATTATTTTAAAGTTCTTTTTTTGCACAAGCGAATTAGACAGGGCATTGGCTGTCTATGACTATCAAGTGAGCTTTCTATTTGCATACAAACATATTTCTCATTAACTGTACTTTAAAAGTTATTTTCTATAAGTACAGTCGTGATCAGATTTTATTTACTTCTTCGATTCAATGCAAATAAAAACAAATCAAGTCGTGGTTTATGAAGGTGTCAATTAATAGATTTTAATAATACCTAATCATTTCAGTAACGTATGCCTAAGGGTTTGTGGTATCGAAGGAGGATCACTCTTACAATTTAAATCTTCAGGCGCTAGGTTAGCAATGCATAAGATATAAAGAATTTATGCAAGTAGGTTAGAAATAATATAAGCGAAACATAGGAAACTTACGAACTTTTTAAGCTTAAACTTAGAAGACGATGGTAACTATCCAAGCAGTTCAAATATCAAGTGCGTTAGGAGAACCAGCCATAGTACAAGGAATCTGACGCTATTGGTACGATTGTTCGTAAGGCGGCAGGGTGCGTTATGAGCAGGACAGGATAGAGCCGCTACAGTACAATAATCATTTTGATAGTTTCTACTTCTGATTAAATTTATCACAATCATAGATCAGAATTTAAAAAAGTCGTAAAATACTATTTCATATAATTCCAGTAGGTATATATAATAAATAACTATTGACTTCTTGAACCTAAGTACATTCGAAAGTCCACACACGCGGTACGATATTAAATATTTGCGAGATGAGCGTCGTCTGATACACAGATAAACTGACAGATTTGTGTTGTCCGTGCGTATCTCGTGGAAGCTATTATTTTATAAAACTCGCTCATACAGTGGCTTCGGTTCAGTACTGGTGGAAAAACCTTAAAACTCTGTAGAACATAGAAAATCATCTTAAGAAATAAAACTCTAAACTTTGCCTAGTAGCTGACCGCCAATAGTTCACATGTTGAAGTAGTGCACCAAGAAATAAATTTTAAAATTGACGAAATGAGTTTGGTTTCAAAATGTTACCAGTAGAAAATTCCAACGGCACACAAATTGTTCCAACAAAACTGTTATAGAACTCAGTATACTTTATTAACTTCACGGCAATATTTAGATTTCCGCTCAGATCGGAAGGAGAAACGTTTCACCGCACTGACCAGTGACCTTGAGTTGGGAGTATTTTCACATCTTCGAACTACAAATAACTTTTAGGAGAATTCCCAGAAGTTACTAGAACACTAACCAAGTACAATGTTTCTCGTCATTCTGTGAGGTGACATGACCCCTGCTGTGGGATTGTTACTGGCTGCAATTACGACAGAGAAACAAATACTAGCTTGAAGTTGGAGAGGCAAACATATCAAGCTGTATCTATTGTACCCTATCTTCAACAAAGCGTCCAGCAACCGTTTTAAAATTCAAACCATCGTCGTAACGGCCACCTTTCATCTGCGATACCTATCAGACAATAAGAGTTGTATGCGCTCGTGTACGTGAATCTACAAGAATTATGCATCACACGCCTCGGCGAATCACAAAGAAATTATGATATATTGTTAATCTTGGTATGTATTTCACATTGCATACAGTTGTCGGCGAAGATCGTTTGACACATCAAAGGTATGGAAATTTGATAATGCGTGATTATCGGTCGACTTTGGGTTATTGTGGCACGATCAATGTGTTCTGTACTTCTTTTTTTTATTTGAAGTAAAATTATCTAATGGAAGAAAGCGCACTGTTTATGTATTCATTATAATTAATCATAAAAAATATTGTGATTGAACTACGTTTTTCGAGGAGCTTTCACGTCAAGGCGCTCCCGGAAAACTCAAAAAAAAAACTTAGCCTAGAATTTGCAAGTACGTGATAGAAAAGGTTTTGAAAATTGGGTTGTAAAAGAGGATATATATCGGAAAAGAGTTACCTTCTAGGAAGATGTTAATTTACCTATTAGGTTTGCATACATGCAAAAATATACAGAAGACAGCTTGGGACCATACGATTTTAGTACCATTTAAGAAGATTGCCACCCGCTCCACTCGACTTCGTGATGTTGAAAGATTACAAAAACCGTTTGATAGTCTTCTTCCTCAAAATCGTCATGATTTAGCTGTGAAACGTGTACCAAAATCCCCTTTACTGTGTGGGTCATAGTTTCATCCTTCTATGACTTCGGCACTGGTAGACAAACAGAGAGCATAATGTACCTTCGACAATATTAGTTAGCGGCCAAAATACTCTGCGTATGTTATTTTAATCTAGGCAATGCTTTTTGATGCAGTCTTCACTATTTTTGGAAAATTTAGTTATCTTCATCCTGCGCTCAGTATAACGGTCAGGTAATTGCTACATATGTAGGTAATTTGGTTTATATAAACCAACTTACAATACATTTAATACTAAATAAACTATCCTGGGGTCCAGATTGAGCAATATTAATAGATGATAATCTAACCTTACAAATAAATCGATTCACATGACCTCGCAGCACAACAATTGAATACACTACAAAAATAATAACGGGACGACTCGAGCCAAATTTCCAGTCCAACAAAACAGCGGAGCTGTCGAAATAAAACAAAAAGTTGAAAAAATATTCAGCAAGTTAATGATGACGCAGGAAAAACAATTCGGTAGCCATTGAAAAGGCTGAAAATGAACGGAATCGTTCGCTGGAAGAAAGACTTGGGCATAATGCGAAATATGAAAAGAACTGGCGAAACAATAGGGCAATTGAAGATGAAAATAATGAACGACAAACAATTAACACACGACGGACTTGGCGTTCGTAGGCGAGGAGCTCGTCGCGAATATACCTCGTGTTCGTGTTCGTGATCGTCACCACAACACTACCCTCGCTCTTGCTGACGGTACAACTTTAATAGTGAAAGTAAAATCTTTGCAACGACTCATATCATCATATGTATACGTAACCGTTTGGTTTTCGTTAGGCATTGTGTAATTTATTAATGATTTTTATGCTTTATTTTAATTTGTAATAAATTGTATATTTATAAAATGAAAGTTTTCACAATTCTTATATATAGATTATACATTAAGTTATAAAGTTACATTTCCCAACTACCAAAAATACCATACAAACATCTGTATAAAATGACGACAATCAAAATTATTTCTTTTTATTTCTACAATTAAAACGCGTCTGAATGAGTGCAGATGATATATTTTATTTTAATATTTTACGAGTTTTACAATGGGCGTAAAATAATAAGATAATTTTACTTTTAGTTATTGCGTGTACACAATTTAATATTGTTCTCTTGTTTTACTTCCGATAAAATCTTTAAAGATCCTTAAGTTATATTTAACATTTATAGATCATGGAGCTGATTATACATCACAACTAAGCCGTACATAGTGCATCTTTTTTAATACTCCTCCTGGCAAAATTCGTACAAATTTGCCCATACTACGACAAGATCACAGCCTAACCGTGAAGACAACGAAAATTGTTGATAGCCACTAAACAAGTAAAAGCAAAATATATTACAGTGCTCGTAAATTAAAAATATAACTATTTCTGTCTATCTGGTGTTGATGAATATTTGAATCAAAACCAGTAAGTACTCTGCGTAAAAAAAATTAGGTTCTAGTTTTATGATTTTGGTGTAGTTTTATCATTTTTCTGATGCTCACAATTAAATTATTTAAAATTCACTAAAATGCAATAGCAGTTGATAGTTAAAAACGCAATTTTTTAAGTAGTAATTTTCTCCACCACACTCTTACACTACGGTATTTATAAAAAAATTAAACAGTCAGTAACATTGCTCCCCCACCGAAGGGTTAGAAGAACCCCAAGAAAAAATTCAACTCAAACGGAAGAGGAATGCTGGGGTTGTGTTTCATTACATTTTTTTGTTATATTTGTTATTTAAATGCTTTATAATTTTCACTTTGATCGGTGGACACTGGCCGCTCGCATTTAGAACAAACAATTCGAAATTTTTTTTCTCGTCGATTCGCCACCTTTGTAAATAATTTAATGGAAATAATGTCGCCGTCTTGAATTAAGAAATAAAGTACCCGACAGCGAGTAAACAGTGCATTGGAATACGGGTTTCTTAGTTAAAACTATAACTAATAAATATCTGTAACAGAATAAATGGGCACAAATATAATAACTGACTAAATTCTGAAAAAAAAAACTTTTATCATTATGTTATTAGTAAATGAAAAGACCGGCTATGAATGGTAGCCCATGCGACAAACATCGATTGTCGTTTTTTAACTGATGTCCAGTACAACCGAAATACGAATACTTCACGGTTGATTTACAGAAGAATATCGGTTGTACATTAGTTACGTTATAATTCTCCCATGATTCGAGAGCACCGTGGGTACACATCGTAGTGCCCGGAGATCTCCAAAAGAAGAAACTTACCACCGGGATACAGCGATAGCAGCAATGATTTGACTTTTATATTTCAAGTTGTGAAACATCGTAAGGGAATTTAAAACCACCACGGTTGTTAATTGTAAAATGTTGTCTCACTCATTTTGAAGATCAGATTAGAAATTGCGCTACCAGTGATCACCCATCCTGCTACCGACTACACCCACAGGTCACTCTGTCTATCATTTAAAATCGACATTACTCATATCTTTTCGCATCGCAAAAGGAGATCATGGTGAAATAGATAGGTGATATATGATAAATAATCAAAAAATGAAAAAAACCTTCATTCTATAATGGAGAAAAAAAATACGTTCGTTTACGTCCCGGGCACGTTCAGTTGCTACCAATCTTACTTTTTCCCAAAATCGTACAAGAACATTACGAAAACTCTTAAGGCGTATTAAAAAATAACTATCGGAAATAAAACGGCGTGTCAACATTTAATATCAGCTTGTAAACAGTAAACGGAATAGCCCATCTCATTCGTGACTAACAATCTTACCAAAAACAATATTTTTAAGTCAATCCCACGCTACATAATGCAAAAATAATCAACCATATACTCAAGGAATAAAGTCGAAGTACATTGGACGACCTGAACGGTTATGTTTGTAATTTATTTGGATAAGATCAGTCACGTCATCCAAACAGTTTGATGGCAGATAAAGAAGCATATAGGATTTTTGGAAACGCCGCTCCGTGATATAATTGGCCCAAGAGTTTATCTCTTCACAGAACCTCTGGTCATTTGTGAAGTTTGAGCGGACCGGCTGAATTATGAGGTCGTGACCGTGGTCGCGATGTATTTATGGTTTAATGAGACCATGTAATTTAATTGGTTATATAAATTTGAAATGCTCCCACTGCTAACGTGCAATGATAGCGCAAAGTGGATTTTATCGTTCGAAATTACCACTGAAGTCCTAGATTAATTCAGTCTACAAAGCTGTATAGGCCTGCGTGGATAACTTGATCCATCCCGTTAAGACAGGAGATCCTGGTCAAGACATACGATAAATTCAATTTTTTATGTAAGTGTCTAGTCGAAGTCCACCGCTGGACTTACTTAGGGGTATTCGGACCAGGTTGAATAATTACTTCAACGAAACAGAAGAAAGCCGTTGGAACCAAAGAGCCCAGAAGTGGTGAAAATGGCAATAGGAAACGCATAGTATCTCAATGGTAATTTCAAACAGATTCCCACGTCGGGATGGCCGGCTTTGTATAGCCAACGTTGCCATTTCATTATAGTTTGAACCTGACAACTACGGATCGTAGAAGGAACTGAGCCGTGCTAGGAGAAATCGGGATATTTAAATTATATTTACTTGATAGAAAAACTATTTTCTCATCCGGGTTCGAGTCCAGCCGAAGTAACTGGTTATAGGAACATATAAACCTTTTAAATATATCATTTTATTTAAAATTATATTCGTATTTAAAATTAATTATAGCTTGTTTCGCTGAAGTAATACACTCAGAAAATTACTTTTTATAATTTTATAAATATATTGATATTAATATTATTGGTATTATCAATGGAATAGTCGTATGTATAGCTATAACTCAGGTCTGAGAAGGAATACTTGTGTAGTTCGTATGTTTGGCAAAATAAGTTAAACGTAAATAAGTGCATATACTTATCTACATCTCCAGGCTAAGATGCTTTGTATTACAGGTGTTGAGTTAGGTACATAAAAAATGTTATTGTATTGTTAAACAAAAAACTACCACGATTGAAATTCGAACTGAACTCGGTAGATAAGGTCAAACTAGCTTTCAGAGTTTTCTACAAAAATAGATTTTTCACACCAAATGTGACGATATAAATTGAATTACATAGAAACTTAAACAACAATTACGTGCATTGACGTCACACCACGTCATGCTCAGATCTCCGAAATGATATTTTTTTGCCGAAATTATAAAAACTATCAGAAATAAGTATTTGGTTTTGAAATTAAGCTAAAGGTTTTGTTATGAAGAGTAATAATAATTGACATAATTAAATTTTTTTCATTAATACGTGTACAGTGATTATCCTATATGAGCAATAAAATTTAATTACAATAATATAATTACGAAAATTACAGAAAATCCAAATTAATACGAGTACCAGAGTGATAAGCAAGAATAATATTTTTTCCGTTTGTACGCAGTGAGAATCTCGGTATTACCTTCATTGTTTGAAAGCGGGCCGCTAAGTCCGTCCCCTGGGACGGGGCGAATTTGGCATTTGGAAAAATTGCGAAAAACAAATAGAAAGAGGGCTAATCTAAATTAGTAAGGTCTTCAGAAACAGTCAATTTCAAAAATCTGAGGCGACTATAACTGCGCGTGATATTTTAATTACCTATTATTATTATTTAGTTATTTTTATTATTTTGTAGAAAGTTTTTTCTGAACCCGGTAACTCCGGATGTTAGTTCGGGTTTGGTGACGATTGCCGTATCGGCGTGTGCTTGTATATCCATCAACTCTTCATTTCTTGTCAATTGCGTATAATTTAATTAATTTGTCTCTCGTTAATATTTAGGTAATCAAATGTACTGATTTTATTTAATGTATTTATTTTAGAAATTCCACGATAAGTATCGTCTACCCACGAAACAGAAAAGCGATCATGACATATGAGATATTCTTGGCGTATCCATGTTATGTATAGACGAGTAGATATATTTTATTGTGAAAGTATATGTTTGTTATGACTTACATACGATTCAATTATACACACTCACACACACACACACATATGTATATATATCGTCAACGACGTCTTCCTACACTAACATATCCAACACAGCTACAGTTTAATTTGTTATCGCAAAATAGCACCCATTGCCTTGCTAACGGTATCGCTATCAGAACCAATACCTGCGTATTTTTATTTAGTAATTAGAATCAACGAAAGAACTCCATTAAGATTAAGTTTCTTAATAATAATCACCGCGAGGAAAAGTTAAAACTCTTTCAATTCCCAAAAAAATCCGCTTAATGTCAATTTACTAACAAATATTTTCAAAAAATTATACAAATTACATGATTTATTTTTTATTCGCGCAAAGTTATAAAATTCATATTGTATCTAGCTTGAAATAAAAATATTAACCATATTAATTCAACATCTGATTATTATATGAATTGCCATTTCAGTTTTCTTTCACAGACTGCACTACAAGTGACTGGACATTTGAGTAGCATTTTAATTAATTGTTATCACCGTATCGTCTTCATTTGATAAACGTAGCACTAAATTATTTACTTTTTATTTTTGTAAAACCTTCAATGAAATTTCTTGCTGACATCTTCTACCTTGGACGTTTTCTCTAAAGCGCTTATAAGTATTTACAATAATGCAATATTTTTTTTCTCTTAGTAAATGTTGTGAAAACAATATTGATTCGATAACAAACAACTGGATCTCGAACCAACAATCGAACCGGCAGCAATCGAACGAACGCCGCGCCTCTACCAAGATGTCGGCAAACGACAAGTGAAGTACAAACAGACATTTGGTGGGTCCGTATTACGTGGTGATGGTTTATTGCCCTTAGTTACTTATTAGTTACTTCGAAATTCATTTTTTCATGCCATTGCCGCCTATTTATATTTGAAATATCAATGAAGTCAAGTGGTAAAACTGTTTATTGTAAAATATATTTTCTATAATCTTCGCTGTAAAGTATTAAAGTGACGCTTACTGCAATACATTAATGAAAACCGGAACGGCATCGGTTCAGCCGTTTCTGAGATTAGCGTGAACAAACGCACAGACAAACAGACAAAAATTCTAACAACTATTGTTTTGGGTTCTAGCGCGTTAATAAAGGTCCGTAACAATGTTTTTTCCCATATATTCTTCATGTACAAAAAGCGAACAGTTTGAATTTCATTATTAGTATGGATAGACTAAGCGCTCACAGAATTTTGCAATCACTTTACTGTATAGGTACTAACTAGGTTACTAATGAAGACGAAAAGTTAAATAGAAAAGTGATGTTCCACTGATGAAGAGTTATATTTCATCTTATCGCAAACTCAATGCAAGTATAAACAATATTAATATCCTTGGTTTTCTTCCCAATATCTATTAGAACACGTAATGCGAGCCTATGGAGTGCCAATTGGAAAATTCTCCAAATCACCAGTTGTAAAACTCGAGACCTTTGTAACAACCCTTTGGCGTGGAGCACCCTGGAGTACCCTCGGTGGACCCTCGCTGTCGTCCCGTCGGTTCGAGTGTTCTGTTTTGATTGTTCCCTCGTAACTCTTCGTTCTGTTTTCTAGTATAATCTGCGGGTATACTTTTGATCTGAATCAAACAACATCTACAGATTATTTCCACACACTTTATATTAGCTTCTATGTATTGATGAGTGCAATGAAATCTTGTAATTTAATAACAATCATTTTAGTTTACTCTGTAATACAGTGTTCTTTCTATGGCGAGCGATTCATGATCAGAACTGGTACAGAAATATGGAGAGAATTAATGTGGATTAACATTAAAGCTATACATACATATATGTACCATTGTCGTCACCGTTAGTTTACTTTTATAGTTATTGTAAAATAAAATTGATATTAGTAAGAAAAATTAACCTTTTTCTATTTATTATAATAACGTGTAATTACATAACAATACAATTTTTCAAACATGTTTAAAATGAAATTATTCACGGTATGGACTGTGGATCGCCTGAAATTACCATTTCAAGTCGTTCTCGTCGATCATCTGTCGCTCAGGATGATCGTTATCCGTCATTATTATATTAAATAATAAATAAAAAAACAATTTCACAAATCCTAACTGCTTTCTGAACGCCAATAAGTAACAAATAAATAAATGCACAAACAAGCATTGGTACGATTACCTCGTTTTGATCTCCGAAATCAATTAAGGCATTATAACGTAAAGAAGCTTGTAAATCTGTTGCTACTCGAATTTGACCCTTTGGTTTTTTAGTTACGGCTTATGTGTTATTTAAGGAAACGGAAAATTAGCGCAGGTAAGCGCCGAATGGCTCGGTAGGGTCACTTCTGCGCAGGATTACCCCAAATGACTTTCAAACTTTAGGACTCGCGATTTTTTCCCCTTTCCGATACGAAAAAAGGGAATAACTCCCGAGATGCAACGACCGCGGCGGCAATATCAAAGGCTTCTTGGCAGTAACGCCATCTTTTTCATTCAGTACGGGGAGATAAAGGATGGGTATATGATTGTTTAGGGTTGGCATTTTGAATTATAGACATAACGACTCTAGTTCATTACCTGTCTAATTAGAATTTATACTGCTCTTGCTGATTAATAAATGTTATACGGTAAAAATAATTGGTCCTGTAATACCAACAAACTACATTTGGGAACTGGAAATTATTTTGAATTTGTATATTGTTGACGACCCTTATAGCTTAGTTGGTAGTGACTCTGCCGAGCAAGAGGTCCCGGGTTCAATTCCCGACTGGGTTAGACATTAATGTGACAGATAATCATGGGTGTTTGTAATGCCATATTTATGTATGTCAAAGCCAAGCAACACAAGGAATCTTAGTACAGGTGTCAGAGTGTTAACGTTTATTATAATTATTATCATATTGTAAAGTTAAAATTGAAAGTTTTTTAGGTTTATTTAATTAATTTTTATATCATTATATTTTTGAAAACATATCTACATATTTTCATTATTTATATGATTGTATGTCTAACCAATTCTAATAGACCTATTGTAAAAATGCTGCTCTTAAGGTTCTCGTTTAGCAGATTTGGTTTTTATGATTAAAATCTTAGTTATTTTTAATGCAATTAAATGTTAAATTATTCACAATTATTTTGGTTAAATCATGAGCAAACATTTAAATTAAATTTGTCATACACTTTGTCATCAATTGTGTGTGATATCAAAATATATATTTAAAAGTAATATTTCAAAACTTATAACAATTTGCATCCAGGAATTGTTCTTTATCCGCCGGAGTAACTACCATTATTCTTAAATAATTAACAATGAAATGTTTGTAATATATTTCGGTTGCAATTTCGAGGAATCACTTCTTGGTCGGTAACATTTCTGGTGCTCCAAATGTGTATGGCTCTGGTGACTATTGTCATCTTATGAACTGTCTGTTGGTTGCAGGCTACCGATGTAAACGAAATAAGAGTAACTTCCTTTGGTATTTAAGTAATATATATAAGCGTAGCACACCATAGTGAAGAAAGGGATATATTTCAAATTGACAGCCCTGAAGACCTTGATAGCGCGTCCTTTGAGCGCACTCGCCGCCGCATTCGCTACAAGCCGTTTATCGCTTTACGTTTAACGTAATGTGAAATAAAAACAAGCTTATTGCTTTGGATATTTAAATGTTCTATGCGTGACTATTTCCTAAATGATCAAATTGACTCACTTGGCGTTGCATCTATTTCTGTTGAAAAGCAATCGTATTTCAGAGACTGGATTCCCTACCATCCAGCTTAATCGACAGTGGTCAAGTAAAATTTAAAAGGTTTTAAACCTGCCTGGCAAATATCGAATATCCTTCTAATTGCGAAGGGTATTACAAATGATGGTGAGGGTGACCAAGGTAAACATAACAAAGGGAGCTGCATGGACGGCTCGACAACCTGCGCCACTACGTACGAGTACTTCCTATGTAGCTTTAAACCAATCATTACAAAAAATATTTTGTTCTTATTGATTTATTATTTTGGCGATATTGGGGCGGCTTAGAATACTCCCCCCAATCCCATGCTGGCAGAACAGGGTGTCGTAAGAGGCGAGAGAAGCCAGTCTGCTTGGTGGTAGGGCCTTGCGTAAAGATTATATTATCAATATTATTATTAAGTCGTTAATATTATTATTGGTATT
>DWPT01003859.1:0-13871 GCA_018251895.1 Agathymus mariae mariae
TAATTTGAAATTTAAATGTTTTTAAATGAAGCAGGAAGAAAGTGTGTTTTGGGGCCGTTTGACCAAATAGCTATCTAAGACGTGTGAGGTTCGTTTACTACTAGGTTGTTAACTGGTGCTTAGTACAATACTACACACGATATGACAACTCCCGCGTAAGGAGACATCACTCTATATTGGTTGTGAGGGGTACGATCACGTAGTCTGAATTGCACTCTCTTACTATACATAGGGTGCGTTAATAAATAACCATTTGTGTTGAGTCAGGATAGCAGAATCCATGTTATGTGCATTAATATTTTTGTATGGAACCCTTACATGCACGCATTTATTTATTAACATAGGTATATCATTTATACATAGCAACAATTAAAATATTTAGTTTAAATATAAGTTCCTTTTTATTACAATATAAGCCCTTTTAAACGACACAACTCAGTACGATAGAAAAGTATCCAAGTCTATGTTGACTGTTATTTTAAGAGGGTTTACATTTTATATTAACCTTAAATCTAAAATATGTACTGTATCTGGCACTTAAATTCGTCTGTTACTATAAACTCATAATAACCATTAGCAAAACGTTCGCCGAACGCGTCCCAAAGGCGTCCTGGTGTTTGTTACTGCTATTGACGTTACCATCTGCGTCGACGTCTTTTCCGTTGTTTGCTCTGCGGTTACCTGAATCGTGAACGAGTGCAGGACAAAATTTGTGAGGCGCACATAGAATTTCGTTAACATGCAGGAGGGAACGAATAAATATGTACTGTGTGTTCATAGACAAAAATAGGTATATGATGTTTACTCACTAATAGATGAATTAAATTTATTCATACATAGAACAAGTAAGTATAAATTATTTGTATTTATTTATTTATCCTTCATTGTTTTTACAATAGACGGAAATAATTTTAAAAAGCAATCGAGGAATGGAGAAAAATCCAGAATAAATAATAATATAATTTTGCTATTTTTTTTTTATTAAAATATTTATAGTTTGATTGTTTCATTATAGTTTCATGTGAGAAATTTGGAAGAAACAAAAAAAATAGGAGTAAGATTGATCAATATATGTGTTTAAAATTACCGTTTATCTGGTAAAGTAAAATTTTAATAATAAAAAAAAACATAATAAATAATTTATCGCATATTTATTTTATTATAAAAACGTGAAATACCTTCATATAAAAAAATTAAACTTAAACTTACCAATAAAAATCTTGAAACGAAATGAAACAACGAAAGTTTAAAAAAATAAGGTTAAACCACACGAACGCAAATCACAACGCGTACATCGCGGGCTCATGTCAAACTGAGAGGCGAAGAGTTCCATACCCTATATAAACGTACATACGGACCGCACGAGAGTTGTATGTGAGCTGGGCCCATTGACGCAAATGTAAATAATTAAACTGTTGAAATTATAAATTCTATCGCGACAACATCTTCGCTTGATTTGAGCAATTTATCAACAGCGCAAAAAACACATTTGAATCGATATACCTTTTGTATTCTGAAACTTGTAGCAGCATTAAAGTTTGCGTCCTAATTAACAGGTAAAGTTAAATATGAACTTATAAAGAACAGTAACTTGTTAATAGGCAACGAGCGAATACACCGCCGGACGGTATATCTGACAATAAGTGCTTATAACTGTACATTTGCGACAACAGACAACTCATCGAACTCAACGTGTTGCCGATTAAGATGGAAGTGACGAGTCGAATTCACGGACCTGCTAATGACCGACAAGGTCCTGCATTTTATTCCGATATGCACGTATCTGATATATCATATAAAATACTAGGGTGCGTACTTCGTAATTGTTGACTCCTAAATGGCTTGACCTATTTTGAATTTTTTGCGCGCTTAAAAGGTCACGTGGCTGGTTCGTATCTTATTCATTTTTGATTTGAACTAGAACCCCCACACCCGCGGCCTGTAGCCCAGTTGGTACAGACCCTGCTTTCTTTGCGAGGGGTTCGAGTTCGATTCCTGGCCGGGGCAAACATTTATGTAACTAGCGCGAGGGTACGAGTGTGTCATCGTTCATTCATTGAAGTGACCTAAACCTACTGCGTTTCCTCAAGCATGGCTTACCGCTCCTCTGTGGAAATATTTAGTTAAAATAATTTCATGGGAAAAGAAGACGCAAACATTGTCAAGATTCAATTATGTTTGTTGTTGTTAAAAATGTGAAGAAGAACATAATTGCTTTTTATATTAGTTACTTGCTTTGTTTGAGGATAAAAGCGCAAAAAATAATAAGAATCTGTCATGTACTCGCGCACATCAACAAAATGTAAATAGTAGTTATTTTCATACAGATTTACAAAATGTATGATATATTGAGTATTATTGTTGGTATTTTTAATCACACTCTTTAATCTTTATAAACTCGGGACTCGAGCGATTGTTAAATGTTCGTACCCTTTTAAAAAATATTTATTCTCAGAAAAAGCTAAATATAACATGAGCTAAATATTATTTTTGTACATACATTTTGTTGAAATTTAATTTGACCTGAGAATGGATTTGTTAATCTTATATTAAATTATTTATACGTTTGTTATTTTTCCTGAATTTAAACGTAATTAATCAAATTATTTACTCTTACAATAAA
Source organism: Agathymus mariae mariae (assembly GCA_018251895.1). Lineage (NCBI taxonomy): Eukaryota > Metazoa > Arthropoda > Insecta > Lepidoptera > Hesperiidae > Agathymus > Agathymus mariae. The sequence continues at coordinate 2,624 of DWPT01003859.1, forward strand.
GAACGAACAAATAAGGGGTAGTGTTTGAAAAATAACATTAATATTTGGCAATATTCTAAAAAAAAATTTGATTTAAATCTAAGTAGTTATAGATGAGGAATTTTTCACATCCGCACCTACACTGAGCCAATAAAATAATTACTGTTATCGTATCCGAGATAATATTTGCCTGCACGGTCTGCCACCCGCCAACCAATCTAAACGGCCTCAGCTGACCTCATTGCATTCTATCGTTGGCAAAACTTTTTACTTACTTAACTCCTAAAAATCCATCGGGTGGTAATATTTTGTTGCTATAGCTCATTCCGACGTTTCCAACAGTGGCAGATTTTAGTATTTATTGGCATCAATTTAGTAGGATCTTGGAAATTGATTATATGTGGTAGATGTTAAATTAGAAGAATTGAAGGGCTTGTAGCTCAACGACTTGTTTCAACCGTATGTTATAATTATTAATAAAAGTTGGTAAGAGTGAAATACATTCAATCCATTTGCATAAAACTAAATTTGTCAATAAAAATGGGCCGTTCGTAAAACTGCTAATCAATATACAGTTAGTGAGGCGTAAATTATTGGTTACTTTTCTTCCAGAAGTTGAAAATATTCCAACCATATGACCGGAACTATCTTCTCAATAGTAACCTTGTCGGACTCTTCGTGGGTAAGTAAAAGATCCCCACCTAACCATGACTGTCTGTCATACGAGGGAAATACCACAAATTCCTTACAAGGTAAGGAAATAAATACATTTACATATTAATCGGATCCCATTTAATTGTTAAAGATGTAATTCACTCTATTTTTTTCTATGCTGTTGTAGTTCACGTCACATTCTCGATCCATTGCGATGTTCCGGACTCTCCACAGCTAAGTAAGTTAAAAGTAAAGTTATCAGTGAATTTTAAAGGAAGTAACATAATTTTTATAAATTGTGCTTTTTTTTTGTTTTGAAAATAATTGGAGCGTGTAGGAGAGCAGAGTGCGAATAGACCATTTTCATGCAGATTCTTCAATATTTATCATTGTATGAATTTTTTAATTTTATTTTGTTACATCTTCCGATAGATTAGAGATTACTTTTATTTTCTAATACCCCGTTAAGTTAACCCCTAAAATCTGTATTTTTACTTAAGATAACGCTAAAATCATATCAAATGTCACTATAAACAAAATCGGGATTAATTTGAATCAATATCAAAAACTATAGGGATCTTCTTGTTGTTAGTCGTCGCGATCTTGGCAGAGCGGTCGTGGCCGTCGTTATAGGGTGGTGGTGGCCCGCTTGACTATTCGTCGCCATTCTTCGGATAGGAAGTGTGAAAAAATACGTAATGAAACAAAGGTAAGTTTTCGGATCAGTCTGGTTTCTTCTTGATCTGTAACTCCTTCGTTAAGTCCATGGTGCTGCGTAGGTGACGATCACCACTTAAGCGACAAGGAGACGAACATGCTTGCTATTTTACTATAAAAAGAACCTAGCTCCTAATAAATTGCAACATCTGTGTATTTACTTAATGTATATGTATTTGCATGCAGGCGTGAAGATCATTTTAATTGTTTTACTTAGTGTAAACTATTTGTATAGCTTGAGTTTGTATAGTTACTGAGTACACACGATGTAAATATTCAAACATTCACGTGAATTATTAATCACTCAACGGTTCCTTCGATGGACGGGTGCGAGTCACGAGGTTTTTGTAAGTAATAATAATTACTTATTTATTGACTATAATTTAAGTTACATCTTGGTTTGCTGAACCCTGACGTCTCCGAGAGCTGAGAACCAGTTAATAACAGCATTAACGGGATCAAAATAAGTTGCAAAAAGAGATCAAATAATACAGACATATATATAAATGTGTGTGTATATATACACTGTAATTTAAACCACGTATTGACATTCAGACAAATAATTAACAATTTCTAAGAAACAGCATCAGATAAACAAAAATGAATAATTTTAGATGTGTAAGCAAAATGCATAATAAACATTGGATTATTTCAAGGTGATTTGATATAAAGATAGCACTACGTTAAACCATGTCGAAGGAGACTTCAAGATTGGAACAATAATATTTCTTACATTTTCTCGCTTGTTTAATCTTTATTGATTTAAAGGTATCACAAATTAATGGACTAATTTTATTTTTGTACAGGAGAAGGCTTTCTTGCAGATTTTATTCCTACAATCCATTTTACCAATAGAGCAATGAATAACAAAGAATAAATATTGTGCTGATACAACTGTACGTTAAGTTATTATACTAATTAATATACATGTATTGTAAGAAATTCTGATTATAATAGACAAATAATGGGAATTTTGAAAACTATATCCGTTCAGTCGTACAGGTCCGGACCAGCCGGTCTGTATCTCTAGGTAATCTAACTCCAAAACATTAAAATTAAATGAAGTGACATATATTATCGAACTGTCACTTAACGAAACCTTAAAATGAACAAATATTGTCATCGCTAACAAAATGTCTAGCCGACTGTTTAATTAAGATCCACCTTGACGAGTACACTTTGAGAGCAATATTATGTATTGGTTCAGGCCGATTGGATGGATTGGATGTAGAGGAGAATATTTGCAAGGCACGGCTCTCTTCTCTTAACAAAGAAAAACGACATCGGCCAAACCGAATGCGGAAAATTCTTAATCCACCACAATCTAATGGCACCAACCACGACCTAAGTGTAATAGGTTTAACTCGAGCACTCAAGAAATTTCGCGACTAGAGTGAACAAGGGCACAACTCAATTTGGTCGTCTGTTAGGAATCACTAGGGCCACTGTTCAAAAGTTGTGCGACTGCTTAACGTGGTCAATGACTTACGATTGTCACAAGCCGTTAGGCTATAACCGCTATTTAGTATAGAAATACTGAATAGCAAATCAATGTTGCTACGCATTTTTAAAAAAGCAAACACTCAAGACGCTATCGATCGTCCGTCGTGGCCTACCGTAAGTCACGCTTAACAAACAGCTGTGAATCATCAGACAAAACCACGAAATGGTCAACCTCGACTTTTCTACGATTCACGTGTTATGTGAAAAGCGAACAAAACAAAATTTTGGACCTTACAATTGTCTAGTCTCTGTAGAAGTTTATATAATCCGTCATAAGACATTTCAGTCATTCTTGCCTTTTTTTTACCTTATACGTACCTACGTAATTAGGTCTCAGGATACCGTTGCCGTATTTGTATTTGTATTCTTATTTATACCTTAAAAATATTTATGCTTAAATGTTAGAAGTTGATCGGTTAGGTTAAAAGTGGTATTAGCTATGTAGAGTTTAGAAAGGTAAGCATGCAGCTTATCATGCGATGTTAAAGGGTTCTATTTGGAACTGGGTTGGATCGTTAAGGGTCTATGGATTTAAGTTGAACATGAGTACGATTACAGATATACGGGACTAAAAATATTTTGGCAGTCAATTAAAGGGATGTAGAGGAAAATATTTGCAATCAAATTATCTATTTATGATACCTATCCAAATATCAATCATTTTTGAGGAATTTAATATTTTGTAATAAAGAGGTAATTTGGTTGCAAATGACCTCCCTTACATCTCCCTAACGAGTTACCAACATATTTCCAGTCACCCTGTATAAATAACAAGCAACCGTCGACCATGGACATTAGCAAGACCAAAGGTATCACTGATGTGTTGTCGGCCACAAAATTAGAAGAACGCAAGAAAGATGGCATAGACACATAAATGAGACGTCACGGACACCCACGACCCGAGAAAAAACATTTATCTTTTATATAAATTTCTGAACCGGCCGTCACTCGAACCCGGGACATGTCGCTCAGCGAGCAGGGCAATTACCGGCTACTACTATTGAGTTAAAAACTTATACGAGTATAAAGTGGCTCTCCATCGGTTATTTCCGGCATAAAATTGTGTCAAGTAATTCTCAGTAGCTTTATTCACCGGTGAGTAAATAAATTTGTATTAACCCAATGTTAGGCTCTATTATTGAATTAATGAATCATACGAGGCTCGTAATGCATAACTCTTAAGAGCTAACAAGGTGTCATGCGATATTTATGAACGGTTTGTCTAGTAATTTTAAGATACTTTAGTGAATAGTAAAAACTAACATCTTATAGTTTTTTATTTCACTTGATACGACTACTTCATAACGGATCTTCCTATATCATGTGGCGGAAAGTCGGGTATTAAAGTATTAGTTTCATATTCGACCATCTTCTTAAGCAGAATACAATAACTTTATGGTCTACCCATCGAAAAGACCAAAAGGCTTTAGAGTTTACACATACACATACACACACACACACACAAACACACACAAACACGCACACAGTGACACACACACAGAGTACAGCTTAGGGAGGTCACTGAGCTCTGTTTCACCCAGTTTAGTGCCGACAATATTTGTATTGTGGTAGGGCATTTCGCCCGACTAGTTGAGTGATAGTACCCTCCTTCTAAAATGTTTCATACGTCGTTTAGACGCAACGTCGGAGTGCCAGTTCCATACGGGTTACCTGCTTCCTTTTCGGCCAGCGACAGTTTGGTTGATGCATTTGGTTTTACTGATGACTTGGCGCGTCTGCTCGTTTGTCGACTATTTTTATCAAGGAAGCCATGTTTATAATTTATTTCATAATTATGTACCCCTAAAAATGTTGGATACTATTATTTATACTTAGTTAACTTATCAAATCAATCATATTTTGTGTTTAAGAATGCATTTTTCAGAATTTACACTATTACTTTATTTTTGAATTCGAGTTAAGACATCACAGACATAACTTTTCACATCACTATGAAGTATTATCTTCAGGCATTAGACTTAAAACTGTTACTTCTAATGAACCGTAAATCTTCTCACTGCGCTTGAAAAAGGCATTTGACCAGTTTTGTTTATTTACTGAGAAGTTTAGTTTTCCGTTTCTTGTCCTCGATGATACATGCTGAAAAAAATCACGAGGGTACCTACACGCCCGCGAGGTGTCCTTGACCTAGGTACTTACAATTATTTCAATTTTGAATATTGATATGGAAATAGCAGAACGACGAGAAGATGTGACCTTCAGGCAGTAGCAACTGGTGTCTAAGATTATCAATTACCGTCTCTAACCACAGTCCTGTAACAAATAAGTCGGTTAAATATAATGAACTTCTAAGCACTACGTAATGTTACTCATTTGAAAGTGTGCATGCAACCAACAATTGTTTATTGAAAAAAACTTCGAATCTTTTTGGTCAAGATGAAAGCTATTGAACTTTCAAAGCGTTCACAAAAACAAAATATATGTAAACTGTACAATTTGAGAACAGTTATAGAGGTAAAAATATTATTCAATGATGTATACCATTGTAAAGTTGACAATACTTAACGGATCAAAGGTCGAGTAGTGTAGTGTCGTTATTCATGGCATTTCTAGCCTTTCTTTTCTCAAAATTAAACATTAGCATGTTGCTGACGCAAATCCATAACATTTTCCCCGACCAACGCGCCTGTAGAAAATATATAAAACATATATTTATGTTTTTTTTTCCTTCAACAATACTTTATGATTCCAACATATAACAGTTATTAATAAAGTAAATTAATAGTAATAACAATGAACGATATGAAAGTAAGTTGTCGGTTCCCAATCTCACTATAAAATCGTTTCAACATGCGTAGAAGTTCATTGGATCCGTTTTGTTAGTACAATTTTATTAAAATAAAGGGCATTACCAATTGTAAAACTACCTTTATTATCATTATTATTTATATCTTTAGGTGTTTGAATTCGTAAATTGCTAGAATATTATAAAAAAATTTGTAACGTCTCCTTATAGCGTGCCTGTAACGTGTGCATATCCAACTAGTATGTAGAGAGTGGTATTGCTTGATGATTTGTCTTGTGTTTCATCAACGATTTTATTAGACTCAGGTCATTGTCACCATGTAACTTGCTAATAACAGTGTCAGCGTTTTAAACATCATTTGACGACCTCATAGCCCAGTTGGTAGTGACCCTATCTGTCTAGTGAAGGCCTCGATTGCCGGCCGGGGCGGGCATTTATGTGACAGAAAAATGTTTGTTCTCGGGTCATGGGTATCTGTAATGTCATATGTGTGTATACACCACCTGCAACACAGGGAATCCTAGTGCGAAGGTGTCCGTATGTAAATGTTTATTATCATAACATCCCATAGTCTATCACGGTGGCCAAGTACGGATTTTCGGAATTCATACACCTTCGCGAACATTATGAAACATATTTCCGGTACGCAAGTTTCCACATATTCCATGTTTTCTATTACAGAAGCAAGTGATAATTAATTGGTAATAATTTGAAAAGTCACGGGTCACGTGGAGAAGTCGTGGAGTATCCCGTGCGGGCGACCGACATTTAAATCACTAGGCCACCAACGCTTACACCAATGAATGAATTCTTCTTAGAGTGAATGAAACATCACGAGAACCCGTATAGAAGATGAGTTAACCGGTGTGGTGACGTATATCGTAATCAGAGCAAATCTTTTTTGCTCATGGAGAAATCCTCATGGATACTCGCCCAGTGCGGGGGTGGTGGGATAGTTATTCCAGACGTTATTTTGCATCACCATTGGCCAGAATCAAATGGCCATATTCATTTTTGTATTAGTAGCGAGCAGAACTTGTCATATTCACATAACTATCCAGGCCTGAAAATCAATTTTTAGCTGTCATTAAAGTATCCTTCGGGGTCCAAAACCGAATTAAAGATAGAGGATTTGTTAAAAAGCGAGTCTACCGATTCCTTCTCGGCTTGTAACTTACTGGTAACGCCGCTAGTGTTATAAATATTCAGTATCATCCACGACCCAAGAACAAACATTTATTTATCACATAAACGTCTGCAGCTGCTGGGAATCGAACTCAGGAGATGTCGCCCAGCAGGTAGCGTCACTAGCAATTATTAATTCTTAATTCAGACAGCACTGACCTTAACCTCTCAGTGAAATAGGTTCCCATAATTGGTAAAAGATCAAGTGCTCGAGATGATTAATTGCTCATATTTTACGTAATAAGTTGCATAAAGCTCATAAAACATTAAGATCACTTGATAATTATAAATATCACTAGTTCTCCTGGACGAAAATATATGAAAGTTCTATTAAGGAACTTGTTTTGTTTGTCAGCTGTTGATTTATGAAATTTTTGGCATCATTTCTTCTCTGCAATATAACAGTTCTTAATAGATCATCTCTTTATAATTTTTTATCGTCATTATTTCCATTAGTTTACGTAATGTATATTTTTAGGTCGAAAAATGTATGCTATACATATTTGATCCTTGTGATGTGAAGTGTTCAATCGGTGTGCGTACATGTTTGTGTGTCATCTCCGTTCTTAGGACGGATTTAACGAAGTAACTTTATGACCCGACCTTAATATTAGGTTTTACCTAACATCGCAGTATGTTTTGCGTTGCAATATGTTTGGTTAAATGAAACCATATAAACTTAAGGCACGTGCAGGGTCAGCAACATCCTTCACTGTATGTGAAAATCCAATCTTACGAGTATATGTCAGTGTAAAATTGGAAAATTGAAAAACTGGTCGAGTGCTTCGTTAAATTGTCCAACCGACAACTTTTTTTTTTATATATGCCAATAGCCGACAAACGAGCAGACGAGACACCTGATGGTAAGTGGTCATCGACACCCATGGACATCAGCAAGACCAAAGGTATCACCGATGCGTTGTCGGACAGGAAATGAAAAGAAGGTAAGAAAGATAGTGCTGGCTCTAAAGCCCTTAGCCGGAACATGACGAGTCGTTTGGCGGCTGACTCGAGCAGGAGGGTGCTAGCCAGGCAGACTTCACGGAAACATGATAATACCAATATTAAGCTTAATAATAATATTGATAACTTAATCATTACGCGAAGCCCTACCAAGCAGCCTTCTGTCGCCTCTTACTGGCCAAAAGACGGCCAATATATATACCAAAATAAGTGGGTTCAGAGCCATATCAATACTATAGTAACACTGCTGAAGCTAGAAGCTTGACAGAAAATATTGTCAGTAGATATGTTTATAACTTAGGCGTTAATTAGCGTCGACACTTTTCAATACAAAAGCTTTGGCATGGGACACAATAGAAACCGCGCAGGTTTATGGAGTCGTGAAATGATGCATTGAAGATATCAACTAAGATGACGTCAGATTGACACATCCATCGTAACTCATAATTTTCCATTGTTGACGTCAAGTATTGACAGACAATTAGACGTTGTTCGATTGTTTTTTGTTGTTTCAGTTCCTTCCAATTTTGTCTTAGTTTTTATAAACCTATTTTGTTTATTGTGTTCGTTAAAGATTTAATATATACTTGAAATAACATCCTTATTTATTATGTTCATTATTGAATCAAAAACTATTTGCCACATCTGTGGTGTGCACCTGATGATCAATAAATGAGGAAATGATGTTAGTTAGTTAAATCGTATTTGTTAAATACTTTGTAGCACTCAAAGCCATCTGGATGATATCCTATGATGGTAGATGGTTGCTGTTCTAATTATATAATTATTGTAATTCATTATAATGTCACTCACGATTTGTATTTAGTTTTGTTACAAGAAATGAAAAATTTGCTTTCAGAAATATGTCCATTTACAAATAGTACCCGCACTTATAAACAAGTGTAACTCATTTTATCATGCAATTAGTTAATTTTACATTTACCCTATATTACCTTTTAAGATCTGAAAACCAGAAAAAGATATGTTAGTGTAGTATTAGTATATAGTACATAGTATTCGTTCGTTAAGTTGAAAAAATTACTGGTATTGATGTCCATTTTTTTACGATTTATCCAATCACACTAAATTATAAGGACGTTGAGTTGTTGCCTTTGTTAAACTTATATATTGTCTAAATGTTTATCATGTTATCACAAATGTATATGAAACTGTAGCAAGCACTCGTTAATTATATTGAAAGCCGCTTGTATGAATTATTTGGTAGCATGGGCCGCACCGAAATATCAGCCAGGTGCGGCTCCCTCGTGCCTACGCTTGAGTATCTTGTCTGTCTGAATTATAACTATTTATTATGGTCAACCATGTACTTATATGTCGTAAGACAGAATATATGTTATTATTTTCTTTCTATATCATTAAGACGTGGACTGTCTTAATTAACTTCATACTATCTTTTATGTCGTTGCGTTATATAAATTATCTTTCAAATTCATATTGGTTAATTTTAAAATAAGCCACCGATCGGATATCTAAGTATAAAATTTAATATTTTCCGCGTCGTCACGCTGACGCGAACAAAACAGACAGACAATAATCACCAATAAAGATAATTATTAACTTTATAAAAATAGTAAAGCAAACAATAGTTTTTTACAGATTCGGCCTCGTTATAGTTTTATTATTAGATATTAGACATTCCTACTATCATATCATGTTTCGATGTCCACGCAAACCTAACAAGATCTTCTTGACAATTGAAATATGTATAGTAGCTATGGAATGACTAAACTTAGCTGAACGGTATCAAATGACCTTCGTTTTACGTCTGTTTTTCACTAAAAACCTTTAACATCAAAATATATTTTTACAATGACAGTTCAGTGATAATTCCTATACAAATCTAGAAACCGGAAAACGTCGAATCGTTTAGTTTGTGATATTTCTGTATAAATTTTCGTGCAAAACTTATTTTAATATACATTTTAACTAATAAAAAAATATTATTTTGTCCCAGCCGATTCAGTGATGGTGAACACGGTCATCGACATAAATGATACATATACATAAATAATAACAAGTACATTTCAGATAGCAGACTAAAATTAATTAAACAGGAGATTGGTAGAGACTTTTTATATTTAAAAATAATACAAACAGATAGCTATACCTTCCAGGATAATAATTTAATGAATATTTCAATAACAAACAATAATAATTTACAAACACAAACAACACACATTTCATCCATACAAAAAACAACACACTTACTAATCTCTCACACACAAATTTCAAGTTCACCAATAGCATACTACCAAACAGACAACATCACATCCTCACAATTAAGTCGTCAGAATAGCACAATCATACACCCTAGGAACGATGACACGTCACAACTACACATCCATGCAGAATAACAAACAGACACTTTAGTAGGAAATAAGCTAATCGATGAAACATTAAAAGAGGTCACCACAGAATATTTCACTAACACAGATCCTGGTCAAGGAACTTACATTCCCAAACAGAAGGCTACTAAGAAGTTAGCAATAATAGTTCAATATATAAACAAAGTCTTACCCACTGAGCACATTGATGAAAACACTCATTTTAAACTTTTCAAACTATCCTATACAGTGCAGCGTGGAACACTGCTAAAATAAACGGAACAAAATTATCACTGTCACCGCATAATCAAAACATACGATCTTACAGCTAATCAGAATAAAAAGAAAAATACAAGGTCTAAGAACTAAAATAGGTAGATCAACACAATACATTAACGGCAATAGAACCTGATATATTATTAAACATGTAAAACGTATATGCAAATAATATAAAATACATTCAAAACATGAGGAATTTAATACCGAGGTCATGCAATTTTTAGACACACATAAACAAAAACTAAGTACTGCTGCTAACAGCTTAAAATTGTACAAAAAATGTACTTTACGTAAAACACAAAACACACAGTTCAAGACAAATGAGAAACAATTCTACCGCAAAATCACTAACAATATACATAATCACACTACTCATCACCCTGCATGCAATACTGGTAGATCAACGCCTGAAAATTTACACAGATTTCGGGCATCTATATGGGACGCCTCTGTTGAATATTACCCACTAGCAGCATGGGTACAATCGCTGCAGTATGACAGTATAAAACACACCGCAAATGGAATTTATTACGGTTCCTCTAGAAATTTTCCATAAAGTCATCAAGAGATTACTACTACATAACTAGAAGACACCAGGCTCAGATCATATCCATAACTATTGGTATCAAAAATTCACATACATTCATCCACACCTATACTACTATTTAAATATCTTCATTAACAATCTAAATACCCTACCGAGCTACATAAATAAAGGAACTACCTACATGCTCCCGAAGGACCCAAATGACACCGCTGTTTTTATTTTACAAATAGCTGACAAACGAGCAGACGAGCCATCTGATGGTAAGTGGTCAACGTCGCCCATGGACATCAGTAAAACCAAAGAGGTATT
>DWPT01003860.1:0-13871 GCA_018251895.1 Agathymus mariae mariae
TTCCCGGCCGGGGCAGACATTTATGTGACAGATAAATGTTTGTTCTCGGGTCATGGATGTTTGTGATGTCATATTTGGGTATGTCCATGCCAGCTGCAACACAGGGTATCCTAGTGCGGGGGTGTGAGTGTGTAAGCGTTTAAAAAAGAATGTTGTTAGAGTAGAACCAAGCGCCGCAAGAATGTATAACTTTTCTCATTATAAAACAAACGTCAGATATTTTACGACAAATATTTGTATTGAAAATCGGTAAATACATAGGTAAGGATTTATAATTATATATTGACCCATTACATCCTCCAACGCGTAGGACGAATCAAGTATGAGTCATCGACAGATAACCAATAGTTCATAGATTAAATCTGTGTAGAAACAGTGAATAGATAGTTTCAATAGAAATAACTTATTTACGATCTCTTCGAACGGCCATTAAGCCACAGAAAACAGCGGCTGCTCATAGTGCAAATAAATGTTCACATAAATCATTGTAATACCAGAACCCACATCCAATTTGCGTAAACTTCGTAACTAAATTGTATACAAATTTAAACAGTTATTGTAACTCCTTTACTGGCCTCTGTAGATCACGAAGACTTCTGGTGTCCAATGCAAATTCTGTCCCAATTATCCGGTGCAGGTCAGTGTGAGTTAGAAGTTCCATAGATAAAGTTCATTCTAAAATCTAATTTTTAAAAGATACTCAGGCTTTGTTCCTGATTATGTTGGATTTCTGCTCATTAAACTCCCTTGGCAGCCATCCGGCGCTTTTAGAAATACTCCCGAATCTCGCGTGAATCTCCCCTGCGCTATGGTTAGTGAGTTCGCCTAGGGAGCACTAGGAGTCTCTTAGACTTAATAAAACCTTAGATCTTTAGGCCATGCTAATGGCGACAAGTCTGTGTTATTTGACCTGTTTACTAAAATTTAGAAACGCTGATATTTTTTTTGCGTTATTCACATAGATAATAATAACAAGAGCTATTAGAATAACCGCATTGCGGTCACTGCGCACTACTAAGCCTCCATTATTTATCCATTACATAGACGTACTCTGTAACAAAACTAACGAGTGTCCACACTCTCGTGTCATACTTATTACAAGCATGTTAAGCTTCATACGCGCTAACCGTTTGTTTTTAAATATGAAAATAATTTAAATCCTCCTCACCTGTAACTTGTTTATCAGGACTTCTAGCGATAGGACATATAGCGATTAATAGACATGAAAAAAACGTAAATCTTAGTTCAATTCTCAGCTAGGTTATATATTTATGTGACAAATCAATGTTTATTTTGTTTCTTGTGATGTTTTTTGCTAATGCCACCCGTCACAGCGAATCCTAGTGAAGCAGTGAGTGATTATATAATAATTATTATAAAACAAATTGCAATAATTGTTCACTGATCAATGTAGTTGATACTAAATGACACTACCAGAATATATCAAGACAAATGCCATGTGACGCATAGCGTTATATTTTTCAAACCTCCATGCACTATTATCGCGGAGATGAACAACGCCAGTGCATAAGCCTCTTAAGACAGACAAGGCGTCAGATTCGTACTACAAATATTGTTATCACTTCACATCGGACTATATAATCAGTTAGTATCAGTGTGGTATTTAATTAAGGATATGGTGACCGCGGTGAATGCGAGGACATTCCGAGTCGGAGGAAAGCCGCGCTGTAAATTTATCTCGAGACTTAGGTTGCTGTTTGTGATACGCTGAAGCGATTTCAAACCAACTCTTTTATTATCGCTCACAAATCACTTCTGTACGAGAATGAGTTTAACTCAGAGACGTGGTGAGTATGTTTTAGCTCACTCTTAATAGCAAGTAATCTCGGCAAACCACCGTGATCATTTAAAAACAATCACTGTCATGGCGCGGAATCGGGACGTGGAAGCAGTTTCCTTTTGAACACCGACACGTTTTTAAATAGTGTTTTTAAATATCGAACGAGGATTTTTTTCCACGTTACGACTACGTTGGACCATATGAATATATAAGCCCTCGGTACTTTTCAGATTATACTAAAAATCGATTATAACTTAATGGCAGTAATAACTACAGTTTTTATTGATGAAGATGTTTTGGAAACAATCACTTCAAGTTAATCAAACCGTTACAAAGAGCAAAATGATTGTGTAATCTCCTCACTTGCTCACTCACTTGATACAGTTCACTTGGTAATGACTACGTAAGGTCCTATATATGTTGAAACCTACAGTCAGATCATTTACCTGTCAAGTATATTAATAAACAGATTATTACAACATCAAAAGTTTGAAAAAGTCCAAATAGTTTATACTGGTTTTCAAAACAGCAAATATAAATATAAAAGATAATTAGTGTATATAATATAACATAAAAAAAAATTTTTTTAGTCATGAAAAAAAAATTTCAGTTTTATTATATTACCAGCCTTGGATATCCAACTTTCTTCTTTTATCTTGATAAATAATTTGAAATAAATGCACATAATTGCAAGAAAATAATCACTTTCAAAATTTGAACCTGAACTTATATGAGTATCATTTTAACAATAAATATTTAACAAGACGAGTCAGTTATATAAGTCCCGAACATAGTTTTCATTTACTTTCCGCTAGTCGTTCTATTGGCTGCTCTCTTATGGCACTTTCCAAGAGTCGTAATACCCATACAAACATTGTCACTCACTCACCCGTAGACCACACACAACCGTGCGTCTCTCTATCGGTATTGTGAGGCTGTAAATGTGACGTGAGCAGTGGAAACTTTTGTGTACAACGTAATTCCATGTACCTGTTATGTTTCGTTCATTTATTATTCTATATAATTAATTTTTAACCGGTAATAATTCACAATATTCATTCAAATCTTCAAAAGTTATCTGAGGTGATTTCGGGTTACTTTTGACGTGAAACTGTTTCGTCGTCCAACATTGAGACATTCATCTGTCATCAACATATCGATGACATTATACAGGTTGTTCTTAAAAGTTGCTAAGGAAAATACGTTGATAACAACAGACTCATGCTCCAGCAACGACGCGTTTATGCCTGAGTTCAAAGATGATGAACTTATGCCTCTCATTGTCTAACGACTTCTGTTGTTCGTAAAACACGCCATCACGACCGGTCGGAAGTTGCGTTGAAGACGGCTAGAAGCAAAACTTTATTAACGCTTTCTAAAGCACGTCAAGCTGGTGTTTTTAGACCTAATGTAGAAAAAATATTTTCCTTGCGTCCGTTTTACATATAAACCAGCGAACCTAATTATTGCACGGACTTTCAAAAGCCTCAAAATTAATTATATTAAAATATTTATTAAGCATCTAAATATAATAATTTAAGTATCATTAAATGTTACAGGAAGAAAGCGAATAACTAGCATATTTAGACGACCCCGTCCCCCCTTATTAGTAACCCTGCCGGCCAAGCCACGGGTCCCGGTTCGATTCTCAGCTTGGGAAGACATTTATGTGATATATAAATGTTTGTTTCAGGATCAAAGGTGTCTGTGATGTCGTAGTTCTGTACGTCCATGCCCCCCCAACACAGAGAAGTCTAATGCGGGGGTGTGAATGCGTGAATATATACTTAATCAAAGTTTCAATTCAACAATGTATCCCTATTTAAATGATTGACACATATGGCACCTATAACTTCGGCACCTTCTATTTCTAAACAAAGCATGTGGCTTGTACTAAGCTCAGTCGGGTCCCGTCAAGTGTCCTACCGCATAATGTTCGACTGCTGTTTGATGGCAATTACCACGCCACCACACCGCATGATCGTGTTCTCACGACGGGAGAGAAATCGACCGCAGCCGATGACTGTGCGTAGGTTACTTATCAAACTGAGAAACGGAAGATTTGTTTAGTATGTAATAGCACTTAACGATGTAGCCTAGAGGTTAGCTTTTAATGTCTGTCTCTGGAAAGACTAATATTTGAACCTTGAATCAACTTCACTTCAATTCGAAGTCGATTATCACTTGCATCGAAGAAAAGCATTTTACTAAATATGTATATATACGTGTTCTACGTGATATTTTAGATCATATTTGAAGTCAACCAACCCGCGCTTGATTAGCTCCAGCTTGGGACTAACTCCTGAACCTCTTCCTGTAGGAGGAGACCCGATAATGGTGAATACCTAGAAAGTAGAGTCCGCGAATGCATTCTGTCAATACTATGCAATTTTAGTGACAAAATCAATTGTCTTTTTCATTGATATATTCACTTACCTTATTGAACATTACCTACAAGCATAGTATTTCTTTCAACTTGAATAAACAAAGCATATATTAAACATTGTGAGTTAATTACAAAAACATATGTTTTACTTCCCCAACAAACTGCTCAAATTAACATGTAAACACGTGCATAAATGATAAACAAATTTAATTATTAAATCTTCAAAGTCATACTCGACTCTCAACTGCGCTTTACCACTGTCCTTTTTTCACAATACTACTACAATGTCTGAGCTTTTTATACAGTACCAGATTAACAAAACAACCATAAATTTTTCGAAGACCCTGGCTACTGAACGGTCAAAACATAACAACAAGCTTATCTTAACGCAAAACAATTACACGTCATTACAACTAACTTCTTAAATGTGAACAAAAAAAGAATGGGTGTCCCGATGGTCACTACCGACTTTATCTGTTACAAATCGATTGTCCTTTTGTCCCAAGTTCGAAAAAAGGGCGGTCCGTTTGTAAGGCTTAATGCTTTAACAAAATAGTCATTTTATTACAATACCGTTACAGTGTATATAATTTTTATTGTACGAATTACACTACTGACCATTTTTGTACCGTTTTCCAATGTCATTTTTTTACTGTGGCACTAATAGGGTAAATGCCGCTGTTAGTAGTTAGTAGCGACCGCAAATTTGTCAGACCACCTTGCAGCGAAATTAAATTTATGGTCCTAAAGCCAGGAAGAGGACGTAAGCCGTGCCGTTGCATAATCTCCACAATTTATGGGTACTTTTGTTGACTCGATTGTGCTTTGTCCTTTTTGTGTTATTTCATTAACTTCGACAGCTATGAGGAGTATCGTATCGCATTCTAAGTAAATTTAATCAGTTTTATATAGTTCTTATGATTGTGAAAGTATTGGTTTCCTGAAGAAAAATAACTCATCTGGATATTCAAGTCTAAGACCCACACAAAACTTCATAAGTTAACGATATTTAGAACAGGCAAATAAATATTTTTATATTTTAACTGAATAGAAAGTAAGTAATCACGGGAACGAGATAGTTCACCAATATTCTTTGACGAAAACTTGATAAGATTTCTATAATACTAGATCTATAACGTATTGTATCTAATATTACATAATAATGATATCTGATATCCTATTATTATATAATATCCTTACGTATCTGTTACTTGAAGGACCTTATTATAACTGAAAGCGATTTCTTCTAATGATAAAATCGATTTCTCAAAAACACGTACCTATCTCGAAAATCGATGACGCCCATGAAAATTTGACCGATTTGTATTCAAAATCCGCACGTGAGGCAAAGGTCGGTTCTTGTATTAAAGAGAGGAAATCCGGAGTTCATTGTATCCAACTCTTGTGCACTTTACCTGACCGACAGATAAAAGGTCCTCATAGAATAGGTCCGTGCTTCTCGGATACTTTTTTTCTTAATTATATGGTACCAGAACACGGCTGAGAAAAAACGAGTTTAAAAAATTCAATTTGAATTTAGTATGCAAATAAGATGCAACGGTCGGGTAGTTGTTACCAGTTTTTGCAAATAAAAAAATCAGGTTTAATTTTCTCACGTTAGCGTTTTTTTTTTCAAGAAAATTCTAACGAGGGTTTAATTTGAAGAACTCTTTGGGGTTTGATTCCTGGGTTTTTTTATTGTATTTTCTGCATCATCTTTGTTTGCGAAAACAAAGTCTCGTAACACGGTTGTCACAAAAAATAATTACTCTGTTGATTTATGCACATTTACAATGAGTATTTTTTAAGCTTTTTATAGTATTAATTTACGGGTTTTCTCCTGTGAAGTTTGTGAGCTATTATATTTATGAATTATTACATAAAAAAATTGAATATAAATTACGTAGCAACTAACTGAAGTAGCAATAAAATCATTGTCCTTAAAATTTTCCCGTTTGTAATTTTGGTCAAATTTCCAGCTGTTGTTAGTTGATCGATTTTATATATTTACTTTATTTATTAGTAAAAGTAAGCTTGTAACTGCATGTTTCCATATCGAAGCATAACGAATATAATGTAGGGAACATTATATGTGTATAATATTTAGCACGACTTTTAAATTACCCTAAACAACTCCTTGAATTCCTGCCACATTTTTACTCAGGTACGTAGATAGGTAAAATCTGTAGAGATTAATTTCAATCCTATGAAGTTAATTAAGACAGTTCATTTCCAATCTCTATTACCATTCGATATACTTAAATAACATTCGTTGAAATAACGGAAACCAATATTAATCTTAGCAACGGAAACCTGACACATCGCATGCGATTTTTTACGAACACCGTGACATCGACGAACAAAGAACGACCGCATCGTCTTTTGAGAAATAAATTAAACTATCCTTAGGGGAGATTTTTACCGTTAATTCTAATCTACATGAAAAAAACAGTTTAAAAAGCCCGCGGATGTCTGTGGGAACAGCGCATCTTAAAAAACGGAGGGCAGGATGCGTTACGGTAAGTGTAAATATCTTAGTTGACACATAAGAGTTTATGGACGGATATTTATTTGAAAGATTTATATCACTACGCCCCGTTCTTATAGTTACTCCGCGGTGGCTCTTTTTATGAATATTAGATTAATAAAAGACTTTTATTTTTTGCATTTATTGAATGAGGAAGGTAATTATCGGGTAGTTAGGTAAGCAGTTCAATTTTCCTCGATAATTTCGCGAATCCATGTAGTGTTTGCAGACAAACGTTCTTTGAAATTGATGGTATCAACAGATTTAATATAATCATTGTAAATTACAACAATAAATAAAATTAAGTATTTTATTTTATATTTACAATTAAACATTTTAATACTCATCCGGAAAAATAATAATAAATAAATAAATGAGTAGGTAAATAAAAGATAATAAAGACCAGTAGGGAAGTAAAATAAGATACTAAGTAAGATGGGGTAAGTTAAATTAATTATCTAAAGTGGGGTTGATAGTTCTACAAAGTACACTTGCTTAATTAAACTGATATCATTATTTATTTTCAATTGAATGGTATTATGTTTTTTGATTCATTAGTTATATAGTTTTTATTTTTTATAACCAAACAACCAACAAAGCTTTTTGTTTTAGTCAATGTTTTTTTATGTCAGTAGCCAACAAACGAGGACAACGGCCACCCGATGATAAATAATAATACTAACACTTCATCGGAGGTCAAGAAGTAACCGAGGAATCCAATTTTCCAACTGGTTATGCGATACTTAAATTAACCTACGATATATTCAGTAACAATGCACATATAATCAATTTCAATTAAGGATTAGTTGATTTGGTTCATGGCAATGTCCGTGGGCTACACGGACCACCCGACGCTAGGTGGAACGTACATAATTTGCCCGTTTCATATATAAAAATCACGTTCCCATTTACTTGTTATGGTCCATGACCACACCTTCCGGTCGTTATCCGTTTCCGCCTTTGCTCGAACCTTCACAAAACACGCTTACATCCCAAAAACATCTCATCAACTGGATTATTGCTCTGCTTCCGAATCTATTTCATTGGGATATTTATCCTCAAACTTTTGTCAGCCGAATTAATTTAGTAGATATCTTTATATGGGTTAGATATTATTTTGCATCATTAAAAAAATATTTATTATAATATATTATTTTATTATAATATATAATATAATAATTTATTATAATATAATAAAAAATATTAAAAAAATATAAAAAATAATAATAAAAAAAAATATTGTAAAATAAATAGTTTTTCCAGACATATTTTTTTACAAAAAGTGTATTGTTATTCGGTATTGTTTAGTGAATACGTGTGTGAATAAATGTAAGAGTAGCGTAAAATGAAGTGGACTGGAGGAAAAAAATTTTATTTGAACGAAGATTCTTATCGCACCGCTCATGGCGACATTTGGCGAAAAAATCTGACCCGCATAAAATATAAGGAGATCTTCGTAGTCCAAACGTATTGTAAATGTGGAAGAAAGCTGGATAGCGTGAGGTGAGCTGCGTGGAGTGGAAAAGTCTGTAGGAGACTAACGAAACATGGAGAGAATTTGGGAAAGGAAGGTGAGAGAGTGGAATAGAGAGGAACAAAAAATAATAATTTTATTTTATTCATAAAATAAAATATAAATATATGAAAATATATCCTCAAATAATTTAAATTTAGTGGTTTGTACACAGTGTTGCCTGTGGCCTTCTGTTAACCTTCTAAAAATGTATTCCTGCATACTAATGAAAATTTTTATGTCAATAAAAAATTTAAGATTAAGTATCGACATTATTATATTAACATGGGTTGTTAATTCCACAGTTCGATTCTGAAACTTTGACTACCGCTGACCAAATCTGAAGCCCCGAGTTTTTTATTCATACCGAGGGGTACCGAAGGATCGTACCGTGTTTATAAAAACATATGCACATTTTTTAAGAACGCATCCCGAGTGAATCAAGGTGCAAGCATTGTGCACAGGACATACAAGGGACACATACTTTTTAATAATTCTCTATGAACGTTTTTTATATGTGAGAATGTTTTTTTAGATTTCTCACGCAGAGAACCATTGAAGACGAGATCTGTGGGTAGATACATCTGAGGGTATTGTTGATTGCACATTCAAGTGTATTTAAATGTGAACATTTTGATATGGCATAGAATATATTTGGAATTGAACTATTTGTAACTTGGAATGGTCGAGTCTTGCAAGATTTCATGGCCAAACGTTGCGACGCAAATGTATCAATCGAAATGTATCAAATGTTGCTAAAATTATATTAGTAAAACCTAATTTAATAGTTACTTATTTTAATAATGAGTTTTTTTTGTTTGATTCAGTACTCGTATATTAGTTTCAATGTAGCTGTAAGTGATAGTAATCTATAGAACCTTCTTGCTTTCAATAGAGTAAAAACTGTGCGAGCAATACATTGAAAGTTGCTTTTAAATACCTTCCTAAAAATACAATAATGGGATTAGTTTAGTTATAAGCGAACTATGTCATGTCTCTATGGTTTACATATTCATCGTCATTGTATACAAATAATTTGGCAAGTCAAACTCAAACAACAATGATCTACGGGTTTGCGGATGACCTTCTTACCCAGATATACACTCGGGAGAACAAGAGTCCTAGAGACCGAGCCCTCCCGGTGGAGGGCCCCGGTGTTTAGAGGGGGTCCTATATGTGAGAGTCGCGGGGGTTGCAGTCACTCATTGGTCACTGGTCACTGGTCATTGGTCACTGTTGGTCAAAGGGCTCGCCTGACTCTAATACAAACTCAAAATATTTTATTTCATGGTTGTAAATTAAACAATACGCTTATGAGCATAATTATTTCGAGTTTACTATCGTTCCGCAAAGCTGCGTTAATAAAAGAAGAGAATAAACTATAAATAAACCAGTATTAATTACAAGTTTAACCATAACTGGCTGTGTAATTTTTTTTCATGCACTTGTGTTTTTACCTATTTCTTCAGTAAAAACCAAAAGTTTAGTTAAAGTGCAGCCGCATACGACTATGGATCTAAGCAAAAAACCCACCCAAAATTAAAACATAAAAAATTGTGATAACTGCACCTAATTTTTTTTTTCTTGATTGCGTCATATTTAATATGCCCCGCATATTCATTACGGTATAAAAACTGTAATTTAATATAAACTCGGTGACAGAAATCTGGGTAATGTACCGGTGTCAAAACGCCAGAAAAAAGTTCAAGCGGGGTGCTTCTGGTGCGCAAAAAAAGAAAAAGGGGTGCTTTGAAACAATAGAAAAAACAGCGGCCCATTATCGGCTAACTGGGTCCGGACAGGCGGTTAATTTCGTTAACATAGATTTATGGTGCTTCGCTGTGAAGCCATTCTTGTTTTGTTCTGTTTTGATTACTTTTAAATTTATAGTGACCAGAACATACACTATTAAATTAACTACTCTGCGATTAAATACAAATTTCTTATCAGTTGTATCACATCCTGTTAGGAAATAATTATGCAAAATTTACACAGTTGTTCGTAACAAAATGCACCTTTACTAATCTAAGTGATAATTAAACTAAAGCAAAAATTTTAAAATCCATTTTACTGCAGACAAGAACATTTTGAAAGATTTAACTTAACCATTCTCCTTCATAACCTACTTATATTCTTATTTATAGCTTCATATGTACGGAAGCCGTTGCGCTATGAGTGTTTCATTCATATTAAAGTGTCTTATAAATAATGAAAAATAATACTAACGATCAGATCCATCGTGTTTCGCCATAGCTTTGAGAACGACACGATCTTTAGCCCGCAAAATGATAATATAAAGTACTGGTCGTACATTGTAAACTGATTCGCGGCGAACTTATATTTATTTAACAAAACTGTTTAACTCATCTGTCTGACCAAGTTTATTACTTTTACTTAAAGTCATGTAGAAAAATTTATTTTTATCAAAACATAGTCATTTTTATCTGTCTGAATGCAATAATCTCAAACACTGCGGTTCTAACAGAAACGGGGAAAAGTTTTGACACTGAAAAACGCCTGACACAATCGATTAACGGTACAAAACAGTTTACAGTTTGCATTTACAGTTGCAAAGTAGATTAATACTAATTTAATAACAATGAATTACCGCAAAGTAACGCCTGATACTATCAACTTTAACAGTAGTTTTGAGTGGTGTTATTTTGTATGATCACGGTTTAAGAAGTGAAGCGAAGGTGGGTTCCTATACAGTGATAATATAACTTTGAAGGTTTCAAGTCATGCAGAACTCTCCGTCTGTACTTCAGCCACATCACTACTCTTATATATTTTCTCCGTGTAAAATACAAATTACTCCCACTCTTTCTTCGGGAATGAAGACTAAAACTCTTCCATTTACTATTAATTTATACATAAGACCAGATAATTTTGCCCATATCCCACACAGTCCGATCCAGAAACCAAATTTTAGAGTTCACATTGGTCATACATAGAATTGCATGAAGGTTTGGATCTCTATTCTACTTTCCAGTTTATATTATTATTAATGTATAAAACAAAGTAAATGAATGATTAACGTTAGTAGTAAAAACACGTATTGAACGTCAAGTAAACTGGGTTAAAAATGTAATTAGGTGATTTTTAATGGAATTATGTCTACAGCCGCGAAGGAACTCGTAAAATCGCTTCGTATCGGCGGCGCTTGGCCGACCGAGGGCTAACCGTTCACAATAGCGAACATCCCTTTCACTCGAACCTCCAATGTGTCAATTGACTCGTCCAACGTAGTACCCAACATTATAATAATTCAATGTTCATTGTTCTTGGTTTGTACAATCAGATATCAGAGGCAATTTAGAGCAAAAATTCGGTCAATGTTATCGAGGAATGATATTTTGTTTAGTTTTTTCTTTAGGGCCATGTCATTTCCCGAAATGTATAGATTATATTTATATAATTTAAATGTAGGTCTACCTAGTATGTTAGCAATAAATCTTCAATTAAATTGTTATTGTCAAAACACGTTTTTAGAACTGTTGTCTGTCTGTCTCTCTGAGACAATACGAGTATGCAATAAAAATATTTCAGCAGATTTTGTAAAACTGTTGCTCATCACTCCAGCATTCAGCTATAGTTGTACGTCTATTTGAATGTATGACTCAGCGTGACTACATTTTGAATATGACCGTTTTTTAACTTACAGCGATAAACAGAATATTAACAAATCGAAATTGGAAAGATTTCAAAGCTATTTGAAAGGTATTGACCGGTATAAAGTCTTGCTTTCATAAATATTTTTAAAACTGTATCGAAGCTGCAAGATAAATCACAATCAAATCAATGAAAAGTCAAAATTTGTGAACGGAAGGATTTGTCCATTCGTTAGAATATTTGTAAGACATTTTTTAGTGAATAGTAGGTATCTATTATCTCAAAAGGCACTGGAAACCAGTAAAATTTCGGCACTTTCTGAAGAGTCAGCCTCAAAATTGTTTATATAAATGAATAATTTAATTATATTTTTAATAATAATGTTTCACAATCCAGAAATTGTATCAAGAAGGTTCATCCATAACATCTATTATTTGATTCAAATTTTTTAAATTAAATACAAGTGACAATTGTATTGCTTTAGACCTATAATAAAAACATAAATTATAATAAAAACCCGCGCCCTACTTCCGATAATAAGTCTAACAGTCGACATATAAAACAAACACAATGACGAAGATGATAAAAACTAATTCAGAAACTGTTCATCATGTAACCTTATATGATGCAGTCGTGCAACAAAGCAGATGCACAGCTTGTCTCTGTCCTATTATCCTACTAATGTCTAGATGCTGATGTGCGTTACATATTATTTCTAAAACTGTATAACAAAATCAATAATTATAACTCAGTCATCCTGATTACACAAAAGAACCGGAACGAGATACGCGAACGTCGTGCGATCCAGCAGATGCAAAACAAACCAACTAACGAACTGTGGGCCTCCCGCGACACATAAATTATTTAAATTTGACTTGTAATATTGTACGGGACACAGGATATGCATAAAAGGGTTGAAAAAAATCTTAGGGGTGAACTTTTATATTGCGCGAGGGTCAGGATTATGGTAATCAATGCCATGCGGCTAGTGGCGGTGTGTTGCGGCTGCGGCTGCCGTAGCGGCAGCGGCTGCGGCTTGCAATTTTTTCCTCGCATTGAGGAGTCAACCAAATACGATATTTTGCACCTGAAGCCATATCAAAGACTGCTACTTTCATAATCAAATACAGTAAATTGTTAAATCAGCCTAATAGTTGCTTAAGCCTCCGTTGACTGGTAACCACTTACCACCAGGGAGCTTGTAAGCACGTTTGTCCACCATCAACTTTGAAAATAAACGAAAAATGTTCACTCAGACTGCGCCCTTTTAAACTCACGGTAACGTAACTTCTTTGTAACTCAAATTTATTATAAGTAGTTAAATACCATTTTATACTTAGAGTTGACTCAAGTTTGGTTAGGGCAGCGAGAGTGCAATGCCGAATGGTAATTGTAATCAATCATTAATGAATCCAATCCACGAATTATGTCTGTAGCAGAGTGGTGTACGCTGCAGTTCTCCTGAGGAGAGGTGCGACTATTGTGCCTATGTATTAAAATATCCACACACCAGGCTGACTGCATGCCCGTTTGCTACTTCTTTCATAATTCGTGTTAAAATTCACCTTAAATGTTTCTTATCGCTTCCTCTACCAAGAGTCCTCATCGACGGGACTAGTTAAAGCGATGACGTTGTTTTACTTAAGAATAATAAAAGAATTAAAAAAAAACGTTGATCGAAGCAGATATTGATATAAGCAACATGTAACTGAGGCGTGACGCATACTATAGAATTCATTATTTTCGTAACGTTAGACCCCGTTAGCAATTGTTACTTTAATGTACATTCATCTTTACTAAATATTCAAAAATAAGTCATTTCGAGCGCTCCTTTGACCGTTATTTTATTTTTTATTTTTGTATCAATTTATAGAAGTATGTCGAAGAGCTTACAGCATACCGGCTTCTGATCGCCCGAGTAAAGCTACGCATGTACGACTTGAAGCGAAGTGAGTGAATGAGCATGTGGAAATAACTTCATGGACGGTAACGTGCTTCTAAGGGCACCGGTTGCTATTATTATCGTTCGTTC
>DWPT01003861.1:0-13871 GCA_018251895.1 Agathymus mariae mariae
CTACCTGTAAACATCCGAAAGATCCAACTCTATGGAAATTTAAGAAACTTGTCCGAGAATATTACCTTAAACAACTCGCCTATGTATATACACGATATGTATGTATATTAATATCTTTATATATGTATATATTAGTATTTACATATAAATAGATATGTCAATATTATATTATATTATATGTAGTAATATATTATTTTATTACCTAATAATTGATCACCTACTGCAACTTTTAACCTTCGCCAAGGGTCGACTGGTGGAGAATGCCATCAGGCATTAATTCCGCCCATGGTTACTTAGTTTTAAGATTAAAAATGAAGAATAAATAAATATATTTAACAGCATAATTTATCGCCTAGTAAGTGTAGGGTGATAATTTTCAATTAGTTTTTTGGATAACATTTTAACTTATCAAAGGGAATAGTGTGCTACACAGTTGTCGCTTTCCACACTTTATGTTGCCATCTTCTTAAAGGTATTCAAGATTATCTGAGAGAAATCGCCATGTACGTAACTAATAAAACCACCTTTTATTTACCTTAGATGGAATAAAATGTATTATATAAAAAGTAAAATAAAAGGTTTACACTTTTGCCGTACCAGCACAGTTACCGAGATGACTATTTATTCCGATTCTTTTATTTTTCTTGCTTTTTCATAAAATAATCATCAAATAAAGTATCTCCTCGATATTTTAAAAATGTTCCAATACGCATTTTAGCCATTAAAATTTTCTGTTCACTTAATTCATTCTTTCTTTTCTGTCTTCATTTAAAATGTAATTAACCTGACAAAAACTCCTGATTAATGTTTGAGAGATTATTATGTACATAACATTTTACAGTTCTGTAAAAATATGTACAGAATATCAAACAATATGAAATCCTAAACAGTAGTTTACGCATTTAACAATAGGAAATAATTTATGTTTATGACTGACGTCTTTCACAGTCGTTACATTATTAATAATCTGAAATAAACAAACAGTTTAATATAACAAAAAAATTATTATCACACCATTGTCACTAAATATTGAAATTATTTTTATCGTGGAAAACATCTGGAGCGGGAAAATATTTTCTGTTATGTTTAGTATATAATATGTATATAGATGCTACTACAATAACAGTTGGTCTATTTTATACCGTGTCTGCTATTTCTGTCAAATTTGCTTGGATTTAGTGTACCTGTCACAACTTACAATGTTTTTAACTGTCAATATTGTGATATGTTATAATATCTGAATTGATAAGGTTATTTTTTATTTCATGTTGCGAATTTTAATACTAACCTGACAGTCGCAACTCTGCCGACTTGATAACCATGGCATTATATTATCTAAGTATAAATGGTTCCATTTCATAAATAATAAATAAAAACACGCTCATATACTCACAAGCCCGCATTAGAATTCGCTATGTTCCGGGTGACATGGATACACAAATATAACATCAGAAACACTCATAATCCGAGAACAAATATTTCACATGTCACATAAATCTGCCTCAGCACGGGTCGAACCCAGGACTCGTCGCTAAGCGGGCAGGATCGTCGTCATATGAGCTAGAGAGTTATCAATTGTAGTTTGTCAGTACTAATTTAATTACGGCGCCACCTACTGCAACCTTACATCAACCAATATCTTAAGTCAGTATACACCACTTGAATCAAGTAGACAATAACTCGCATAAGCATAAGCTTAAAATTTCAAGTTTATGCATGATGATGTGAATTTAGGATGTGCAACATGTGTTCATTGGCAAAGTTCATATGAGACTTAAGATTATTGAAAATTATCTTAAAGACCACTTATGACGTAGGTACACGTGTCAGTTTATCCCAGGACGCAACAAACCAGAATATCTGTACTAAATTTGGCATAGTGTAAGGCGGCATAACTCTGCTTGTCATGGCGAGGCGAGGTCCGAGCCTCGTGGGTTTCCATTAGACACTCTTACAAAGCCGACCCATTGTCCTATTGATGGCGATAAAACATTCTTTACGTGATGGAATTTTTATGTATCCGATCCCTTCACGCCGCTGGCATGATGATCATGACTTTTTCATTAGGAGTTTAGCATAACGTCCATTATGTGTTATTATAAAGCGATTGTAGACAATTCGTGATCAATTTATACTCTGGAATAAAAGTACATGGAGGTAAACTTTTTTGAGTAGAATCTATTTCTATATTAGAAATATTTTGAGAATAATCGAGTTATTTCAAGAGCAGTTTGAATAATGTGAATAGAAAATCAATAATAGATACATCTCCAAAAAAAATGTTAGAATGAAACAAATATAAAGGTAAAAATATATTGTCCGATCGGAGACTTATTCTATAAAAATATTGACTTCTTGAGGTTTAAAAATCGAACATCTTCAAAAACTATTTATTTTTATTTACTTCTACCCTTGTTGTAAGAGTCATCAAAGGAGAATGAATCGGCTCTTATAATCGTAATATAACCAGGAGGTATTTGACAATATATTACTCCACCTTACATTGTACATAACCAAGTAAAATTTGTCAAAAATAACTGGATAAAATATAATAATATTTTGTTTCCAATTTTTATAAAAATTAAGTAAATAATTGATCTGATTATATTGAATTTCTAAAACTTAAAGGACAAACGGCATCAAATATTATTATTAGTTTATTTAAAAAAAAAAAAACATTGTAGTTATTACTCATCATACCTATATCAAAAATAAAATGTAGTTATTACTCATCATACCTATATCAAAAATAAAATCAGCGAAGCGAAATTAACATTGAACTGAATTAAGAAACATTTCAACGCTTCAAATATTATAAGTAATTTAAAAATTTCATCACACAACAGTTTTAAACAAAAGCCTAAATAAATAACTGACAATAAACAAGATTCTTAAAACATTTTTAATATAGGATATTACTTTTATAATTTCATTGTTATAACAGTTGAAATAAATTACGTATTCGACCTATAATAAAGATATGTATGTACATGACTGAACGTTTTTTATTCGATTTTCAGTCAAGCGTCGCCTGCGCGCCACCGCAGAGCGTCTGCTCCATGAGAATTCCTGGCATGAGGTGAGTCATTCACCGTATTTATAAACCTAATGTACTAGCAACTTTACAACCGCATTGAGATTTCTGGTAAACGCGAAGGGCCTTAACGCATAAACAATGTAACATCTGGGGCGGTAATGTTACGTGCCAAGCGCTAGCTAGTGTTTCCAACTGAAATCTAAAGTTTATTCTCGTCGATTTGCCGAATCGAATAGATAAATAAGTCTTCGTTTTGTTGCTAAAATATTTTTTATGCTCATATAGTTTTCTAAGTTGTACGGTGTATTCTGTGTTCGTGAGTGTATTATTAGCGAGGAGTATCCCGCATATTAGTTAATAGCAGCTGCCTCGGGACGATGTCAATGGCCGTCAAACGTGCCTCCGACGCATACATCGCTACTCACATGTCACAAACAAAGCACTGAGCGTAAACACGACAATCACACGATACTGCGTGCATGCGTTTCTTGAGGTAGGAAACTGTTTCATGACCTGCTTCCAAGAGATTATCAGAACTAAATTGAAAGTGTATTGTGCACTACTTTCTGTACAGAAGGCACGAAACAGTACTTGTCGTACGCCTTGCAAATTATCATCGAGTATTTAATTTTTTTTAATTATGCAGATTAACGTGTAATTTGCATGAAACATGTATAATATTCCTGGTCATGTAACGGTATAATAATCATTTTCGTTACACTCCTACTTTTTCGCTTTCGTGATTTTAAATGTAGGTCTAAAAATTTATTACATTTATATTTAGAACAGGCCAAAATTAAAAAGCATTTGAATAATCATGCGGCGGCGCGGTAGCGTTGCCTATTTGAAGCGGCTATATTTTGCGGTAGCAAAATACTTAAGTACCTTCTTAAAGGTAACGCGGGTCTTCGTTGGCGCCATTAAGAAGAACGTAATTACTGGGTACATAAACAAATCGAGCCCAAGAATGAAGGTGTGCATGGTATCCTTATATTCATCCGCTAGGAATCTTAAGTGTGGAGTAATCTAGAAATCTTGTGCTTGCATGATTCGTGGAAGCTGCCACGACGACGCGTTTTTGCTGAATGGTTTGAATTTATGGTATTACGACATGCACTGGTGTATCGTTGAAATAAAAAAAAAACATTTTTATTTATGTAATTATTGAAAATATAAAAATATTTAGCACTTATTAAAATATAAAATAAAGGCAAGCAAAAGATTATGTTAACAATGATAATTCATTGCTCCATTGGAATGTTTATAAAAAAACTATTTTAGATGACAGTAATGCATAGCCGGAATATTAGAAGATAATCAACAAACTAACAAAACCGCCTTCGTATTTCTGAGAAGTCCCGGCATTCTATGAGGTTTTGTTCAACATAACTAAACTAAGGTTAAAAATCATACTCATTGTCTTTCTTTATCTGCTGGACTTTTGACTAAAATTATTTAAATCGTGGTCTAGTACATGTTTATTAAATATGTTAGTAAGGAATTAAGGTATTAAGATACCTCTTTTATCCTCAAAAAACATAAAAGGAATGTTGCATGGCCGCATATTATAAAATGGACAAGAGTCTGCTGCAATATATTATCATCATGTGTAAGTAGAACTACTGCCAAGTAGCCAATGTACTCATTGTGTATCTCTATATCAAAATGTTCAAATTTTTATATTTAAACGTATAAAAAAAATAATTTCTATGATCTACTAATATTTTAATCAGACTTTCAAATAGCTTCGAAAATATGATAAAAAAAAATTAAACCTGCTGGCTCGAATGATGTCGGTATTATATTATATTTACTTACGTTTATATTTTCTTAATAAAAAGCTAAGCTGTAAACAGTCGCTATGTCCAAACAAAACAAACATATTGTGTTAATAAGACCTCAATCGCTGACGTAGCCTGAACTAAGTACTTCAGATACTGAATTTAATATATTTAGTTCACGATTCGAGGTATGGACAACAGCTACAAGACGTGATAATTTTTATTTCCCGAAGAGATAATTAAAAGTAGCTTTACCGTGCTTTAAATATCCAATAAATGCCGCCGTCGGATCGGAGTTTAAAGAGGTAAAATTTTATTAGTGGAAATGTTATTTTATTTTATTAGGTTTAAGTTTTACGTGTGTACTATAATTTGAATAGATCAAAGCAATTGAATCAAATGATTCGTTAACAACTTTCACATAAATATTTTAAGTATCAAGAACATTACTAAAAAAGCTAAACGTTAGTAGCAGGCGTTAGATTGTGAATATCCAATGGTATCGAATTAGTGATAATCTACTTTTATCATCATGTATCAGTTATAATAGAGTAGTGTATATACCCTGAGAATGCTTCGGTTTGGGACAAAAAAAGGTACGTGATGTCGATGGTATTCATGTTGGTGTACAGGTATGCCTTATCGATGGACCCCTCTCGACAACGTATAAACATATAATACTGAAATTTAGTGCTGAAATTTTTGAGAAAAAGAACGAATTTTATCAAACCTTGCGTAGTCGAAGTGATTGGGAGATTTAAATGACGCCGGACTTGGTCACAAAAGACAGATTGTAGCAAAACTCCATCGTTATGTAAATAACCGACAGACAATCAGATAGGCCTCCTGAAGGCCAGCGCCCATAGACGTCTCGAACACCAAATGCATCACAGACGCATTGCCGGCCCAGAAAGATGCGAGAAGATTTGAATACAAACACGCATATAGTTTAAACCAGGGTGAAGTGTACATTCAGCCGAATCAATAGTGGTTCAATTACATAGTTGCGTATATCATTATTTCTTCTAAATTCAACAAATCTCTTTTGAAGTACGTAAACCCTTTTTAAATTTAACATTATAATATGACATTATTTCTGCAGTAATTTACCGGTACTTAAATGCCTTTGTATGGTACTTACTTACCATGTAAGCAATAATGACCGCCTCCATCATTATGACGGAATGTGAAATACACTGTTGTTAGTATACTACTATTCTGCACGGTTTTTGTAGTGTTTAGTTAGGGCTTAAGATTGCAAATACTGTATACTTAAACTAGCATATTATGTTGTCATAGATCTGACGCAGAAAATACAGCTACTTGAGAGGTTATCGAAGTAAAACAGTAGCTTTGCTATTTCATTTGATGGTATAAAACATACACAGTCAACATTAAAACGAGATGATTTAAATCAGTACTCAAATCAGTAGTGAAAGAAATGCGTAGTAACATTAACATACGATAAAAATTGTGTTTTTGTTTAAAATTAATACAGTGTCAAGCCTCTCTGAGTACTTCTTTCAATATTACTCCTAGCCGATCCATCTTTGATCATCTACATTTCATCCTGGCTGTAGATACAGCAACATTTTTTCATTATTTTTTTCTTCAAATAACATTCCGTTCGACATACAAATTATAATTATACATTCAATTCAACAGTCGACCAAAGTAACTCATCTATACTTACATTATAATTACTAGAGACTGCGAATTTTGAGAGATTGTTGTGTGATGCGATAAGTAATCCCCAGAACGGCACCTTCATGAAAAAACATTTACCATTTGAATAGTACATTATTCCGGACGGTCATAGGCTATATATCGATGTATGTGTTTAGCAATTAATTATTGAACGAAGCTGAGACGAGCCGCTTGTTCAAAATAAAGCAATTTTGTTTTTCCTCTCATCGTTTTATTCAAATCAGTCTCACCGCTTCGTCAAATAAAAACGCCTACGTCACTTAATAATTCAAGAGAAATTAGTGTGGAATTGAAACAGTAGATTTACTAGGTTTACTGTAAAAGTAATACACCAAGTACGAACCTTTACAAAAATATTTTTCTTGTACTCCTTCACAAAAGCTTGTACGGTTTATTTGCATGTGACATTTAAGTAATAGACAGCCGGGACACTGATAATAGTTATAAATATCGATAATAACATTGCATAGAAATAGTACCCTACCGGGAACAGGATGCCACAGCAATTATTAAGTGTCCATAATAATTGTCTTAAACGGTCGAGTATAAAAATAGTACATTTGTAGAGAAACGAGCCGTAAGTCTAGTGATCGTAGCCAGTTATTGGAAGACTGGTTATCTCGGCACCACATGGATTTCCGGCGATCCCGCCTAGCCGCCACTATTGACGCTCGTTACGATGACTCACATGTCACCACACTATGATAAATTAACTTGAATGCATAGTAAGAAAACTAAATTATATCTCCGTATTTAAATGAGTGTCAATCATTGAGATACCTGCCTAATGATAGTTTCGAACGATCATCATCTTTACTTATCACCGTTATTTGTCCAATTTTATCGACAGACCCGATTGCTTTGCTTGTTTCATTTCCTTAATAGATGATTTTGTACAAAAAATCTTGCTTATCAAATGTGAATCCCAACTCCACATGAAACAATTCTTCTTTTCCCGAACTATAGTGATGAGTTTAACTATACTTTTTCGGCAAATATAATATTATAGCCTCAAATTGCATTTTGATCAAAATACGACATACGAGTAATCGAAAGAATCACGTTGTTTTATTAAAATTGTAAGAATTTTAAAACCATCTTAATTACATAAATAGTTCAGTAAATTATATGGGTAACGGAAGATTTATTTAATGTTTCTAATAGAAAAGTTTCAATAGAAATTCACGACTTGTCGACGTAAAAGAAAACGTTCGTACGTACCATATATCCGTGGTATCAAAAATATTAACCTACCTTAATGACATGTAATTGAAACGGAGAACAAAATTTTTTATTTTGCAAATTCAATCTCCTTTAAAGTTAATTTGTTATCTCGATTAGCCAAGGCAAACATGGTTTTCTGTTTTTGTATAGTAAAACAACATGTTAATCATTTCGATAATCTTAGTCTCTTAAATATACATTAATTTGCAAAACTATGTAGAAACGAACAACTTTTTATTCACATGATTTAAACAAGCTTTTTGATAGGTATTTAGTATAATATGTCGATTAGCGGCAATCGATTAAAATGTAATCGAGAACCAACCACAGTTAAATTATCTACGCATTGATTATGTTTTTGTTATAACGCGTCCATAGTTCACCTCAATTACTATACCAGTGCCATATAAGGTACACTTAATAATAATAAACTACCAAGAGGGTAATAATTATGTCAAACAAAATAGGTACTTATTAACTGGTTAAGTCCTACCAGTTTGTCATACCGAATATTCCTAAACAGTCCTATCAGCACGACTGCTGTTAATTTCTGCCTGAATAATTTCGTTGCAAATAAATATACTAGGAGACCGACAACGACAGGTTTACCTACTTTAAATTACTTGAAATTATACAAGTTCCAAATTCATGTGTATATATTGTTTAACCTCCGATTTCTCTGGCCGTGTCAGAGGTACAATCCACTCGGTACATCCCAACTAGCTCAACTTCAATGAACCAGGAGAACTTCTAAGTAGCTATGCACAACCTGTGTTTGATATAATAGCAATATTTACGTTAGTTATGCGTTCGCGTCGGCTTCCACGTTTATTTCTTGATAATCAACACGGTATATTCACCAATTACACTTACTCACACAACAATAATAATGTACTTATAAAAATGAATTGTAACCTTTGTGGAACTCCATGCGCATTATCCATCAAAATTTTACAGTATACAATTAAACTAGTATTTTAAGTACCTACAAATCCTTCACTGTGTATTTACCATAATTAAGTGACAAAAGATGATTGTAATATTTGAAATTTCCAGAGCAATCTGTGCATACGGTGTGGCGCGATGGTTGCGTGATCGGTCATCATGCGCCTCTTCCGCGGGCCGAAGCGCAGGGAAGTGACCGGGCCGCCAGCCGTCACGCCGCCGTCTCCGCGCCGAGACGCCGCCGCTGGGTCCCGAGCCCCACACGACTACACGCTCGTCACCGCACTCCCCGCCATGGTCATGGAGGATGACGTCAAGGAGATGAAGAAAGGTAAAGCAATAGATATTTATGAATTGGAGAGATACAAACATAATGCATAATAAATGTATAAGATATTTAGGATGAAATAATTGGACTACCATCGGAAAATATGTTCCAGAACCAAACTTCAAATACCTCTTCTTTTCATTATAATAATTTGAGTAAAATTTCTGTCTTGTTAATTTCAACGCTTAGGGCTATTATTTTCAAACGAATAAACAAGTTATTCCATCTAACCATACACCATTTTAATTTCTTTAGATATGAAATCTAAATAGACAATTATATAATTATAAAGCTTCAATATTAACTTTAATATAATATCTAATCATAAAACTCTCATGCATAGATTTCAAAGATCATCGACTTAAGATACTAATTTAAATTTTTATATATCTTGTCATTCCAGTGTTCGCAACGTGGGGTCGACGAATGGGGAAGAAATTAGATATGTTAAAAAAATCAGATGGCAAAGAATCACTCGAACAGTCAGAAGCCCCTGTACATGAAACGTCAGCAGATGAATCGTTATCAAATGTGTCAGGGCAATATAAGAAGAAACAAAATTGGAGAATGGGTCGAAGTACATCTGATTCAGCATCTTTTAAGAAAAATGAAAACGATACTGACTCAATACGCAGTAGTTCGAGAGACAGATCTCCAAGCCCATTTAAATCATTTTTTCATCGCATGGGGTCTACAGGAATGTTAAATTCCTCGAAATCACAATCTCTCAATAATCAAAAAGGACCAGAAAATTATCCAACGTCCAATGCTCCTACTCTTTATCGAAGTTGTTCAACTTCACATCTTTCTACATATGTTAAGGCTGATGATCCGTCGGATGACATAGATTTACAAAATTCTAGTAATGAAAATAAAACACCCCCTCTAAAACAAAAACATCAAGTTTTGTTATCTGATGATACTTTAGTAGGTTCCTCTACTAAAGCTATAAGTTGTGACAATATACCTAGGCTTGATGGGCAATCAAACAATGCCGCTTGTAAAAAACCTAATTTCCCATATGCATTTTTAAGATCCAAATTATCAGTATTACCTGAAGAAAATAGCATAGCATCACAACAAAGATCAATTTCCGTAAGGCAGAGTTTTTCAGAAAGGTTAGATAGAAAGTCACCGAAATTTCGAAGAGACAGAATATTTACGACAGCCTGTCGATCAGAAGAGCGATACCAAAGCACTGATAATATATCCGTCCATGATGATAACGTACACAATAGTATGAATACCACCTTATCAACCACGCCTGATTTTGGCAGGAATTCCATGTTAAGTATGAATGAAATTGACAATGGCATATATCCTTGCCTACGTAACGAAGATATTCCCCGAAGATCATCTATGATATCGCAAAGAACACCGATAGATTATGATCCAATGTTGATACCTAGAAATAGAAACAGTTTACCAGTTTACGAATACAGTTCATTTATTGGTTCAGCGCAAGATTTAAAAGCTGAACTAGCATCTTCTACTCAAAGTATCCACCAAGAAGTTCTTCAAGCCCATAGATTAAGCAACTATGTAAGTTCTAATGAATCTGGATATGATAGTGATGGTCGACCAACTGACGAGCATAGTAATCATTCACCTCCTGGTTACTCGAGTCACTTTTCTTGTGGTACTCTTCGTAGAGAATCAAATATAAGTACTAAAGAGGAAATTACTCATGGAACATTTTTAAGGCAGCTAAGCTTAAATCATAAAATAAACGTAAGCAGAGTACATGTCCCTGCCAGAAGAAGTTCAACACCTTGTGCATTATTTCCTTTGGACAAGAGTAAGTGTAACGAATACGCAAATGAAGATGAAGAGAACATGAAAATTTCAAAAAGCGTTAATCACCACAAAGTAATTGATTACAACGATGCTAAGCCTCCACCTTTACCAAAGAAAACGTTAAATAAGAAAACCCCCTATATTTATAAAACAATTACACTAGACGAACGTGTACAAACAAGAAAAATTAAATTTTTGCACTCGCAACTTTTGCCTATAGAACATTCCTCCACGCCCAATTTAATTGAAAATATTATGCCCACAGAAACTATTCCTCATACACATTCGACTCCTGAAACCGATATACTCGGAAGAGGTCCTTGTATGAAACGATTTAGAAAAATTAGACTACTGAAATCGAGAATTGATGAAAGTCTCGGTGTTTATTTAGCTCAACACCGAGTTGACTTTGACAGTGGAGGCTCAAATTACGAAATTCGGTATATTGTTGTAAAACTTGATTTTGATGGTATAGCTCATAGAGATGGTAGACTCCGAATAGGAGATGAAATTGTTAATGTGAATGGGAAAGTTCTCAGAGGATTGTCTTCGCTAAAAGAAGTTCAGCACATTGTTAATTCCTGTTCAACTGAAGCTACATTTGAAGAAGGAGCTTTATTTCAACGATATCAAGTTGATCTCGTTATGGCTCACGATGAGATCACGCCTATCACTTTAAGCAGAATAATAAACAATCAACCTGCTGAACTACATCCTGGTCATTCGTTATCTAATGTACCACCTGATATTATTTCACAAACAGTACATAAACCAATTTCGTCTAATCAAATAACAATTGAAACTCATTTTCCCAGTGAAAATCAGTTTTATAATCAGAATGTTAGAAATTCAAATAGTCGACCACGTGAATTACCTGAAAATAACCAAAAGTGTGAAGTTGGATTTCAAGTGAATAAAAACTCAATACATTTAAACCAGAAAAGTGATGATGAGAAACTACTAGAACGACAAGGATATTCGCAATCACAGGCATCCCTACAAAATATTACAAATATAGAAGTTTCCACGAGATCGTCACCAACATTGCGAAATATAAATAGTAATAATTACAGACCAATATCAGTTCATAGCCCACGACCGTCAATAAGCGTTAATCAATATGCAACAAGCGATAATATTTCTAATGGAATAAAAGAAAATTCACCTCATTACATCAAACACGTACCAAGGTTATACCAAAATAGGTCATTCGAAAGCATTCCAGAGCAATTGCGACACAGTAGTCGTAATCGATTTTTCAGTAGGGTCGGATCACAAAGATGTTCTCCAAATTATGCTTCTCACGTATCTAGACAACAAGAATATAACGCTTCCATTCAACAAGAAAATCAACACTATCATAATGCACATAGCTCAATACACAAAATCGAATTTTGGAAAGGCCCTGGTCACAAGAGTCTCGGATTTAGTATCGTTGGAGGAATAGACTCCCCGAAAGGACATATGGGAATTTTCGTAAAAACAGTATTTCCTAATGGACAGGCGTCTGACAGGGGAACTGTCTTTGAAGGTAAAATCCGAGGGAAGATTGCTTCTTTAATTATTATATCTTATGGAACTCTGAATAAGATACATTTATATATTTTTTATATTATTTTAGGTGACGAGATCTTGTCAGTTAATAATGTGCCGACACGTGGGCTGAGCCATGCTGGGGCCATATCGCTTTTCAAACAAGTAAAGGAAGGAAAAATAGAATTGACGCTTTCAAGAAGAAGGTAACTTTACTGAACTCCAATGATGAATTACAATGTTAACCATTAGCTAACAATATTGCATTACTAATTATTGTTGAATAACATTTTCAGAGCACCTAGGTCAAGATCCGTGGAACCTCTTGGTAATTTCCGAAGCGACAGTAAAAGAGACTAAAATCAGAAAAAACCCAAGAAATCCAAAGAAAGCAAGATAACACTACGTCAAGTGCAATACTATTTGTTTTATTATATCATACTGCCAAAGGCGAACATTAAATAACTTTAGAATTCATTTCACGAATATATTATAGATACCTACTTGAAAGTACGTAGTACTCGATTCGTATCTATGTAGGTCGCTGCGACAACGAATAATATAGTTATTATTAATTTATTAGTTAAGCTATGTAATAATCAACATACTTGCTCGGAAGGCTGTTTAAACTTGTTGTGTAATAAATAATATTAATAGCATTAAATTGCGACACAACCGACCGTTTTATGCCGTGCGATCGATACTTTAATACTCGTAAGATTAACATAAGGAACCTTGATGTTTATTGATGAAATTCGTTTGTTAGTAGTGTTTGATAAGACTGTATGTATAACACTTGGCTTGTATAGTTATTGTAGTACGTTTATAGTTACTCGTTGTAATACCGTAGTAATGCTAGATCTCGTTATTTGCGTTGTATCTCGTATATTATGATGTATGTATATACTCGTGTAGGTGCTAAATCGATATTCGCCTTTAACTTAATCATTTAACAAAAACAGACTTGTATCATTAACACGACAATTTATAGACTGATATTTGATTTCATTTATTTGTGTACCTATGCAACTGCCAAAGTTTTAGAATTAATAATTAAAAAATATTAAGACAGCAATGATGGCCCTATCAATTTTCGAATAAAACTTCTCATAACTCGGGAACAATGAGATAGTTTGAACGAGAGAAGCAGCCGTGAATGAAAAAAATGCAGAAAAAAAACTACAATAAATCGAATTTAACGTTTGATAACGGATATGCAGTTTCGAAATAATGTTCTCATAATTCTTTTTTTGTTTCTAATTCTGAACTAAATATTATCAGTGAATACTCCGTCCAGTGATGTTACCCGCGGTCAATTAATGTTTTGTTATCCGTTTCAAAGACTCGGTTGTTTAGAAATTCTTACAAACGGTGACATTTTGGCAACCATCAACTGGCCGATAAAATAATTTTTACAGTTTAAAAGTCAGTATTGTTTAGTATTCTAAGATAAAACATGTGTTGTATATACAATATCGCAATACCTCTCGATGCTTCCATGTCTTTACTCAGAAATAAA
>DWPT01003862.1:0-13870 GCA_018251895.1 Agathymus mariae mariae
CAACACTTCTAACAAAATCGATACAAAGGTGAATACGAACAAAATCGATACAAAGGTGAATGACCTATCAATGGTTGATTTAGGCAATATAGTATTGACAATGTGGTTGAACTCTCAAGTAATTGTTGTTTAACCTAAGTTTCGCGTGGGCTTTTAGTTCGGTAACTTGTCGTTTAGTGAAATCTAATTCGGTAATACAACTTATTCAAGGCAAATCGGTTTGACGTTACAATTATTGGAAATACCCAATGGAAAAATACGTCTAAAAGTAACTGAATAGTAAGCGTACCATTGAAACGGAACATTCTAGACGGACAAATGTGTTTTGACTTTACAACACATGTGCGTGAAATTAAATAATACATTTCAGTTTGCTGTAACATATTTGCCAGCATAAACGTCTTCCACATTGCACATAATATACTAAAGAGATTCGCGTGAAAGTTTTCTCCTGTTTTAGCGTTGTGAGATATTGACTCAAACAGAGACCAAACCAGCAAGACGCCCCGAGCGATTGTAACAATGTTGACCTCGATACCTATCACACCGGCTATGGAGAAACAATGCAAAGGTGCCAAAATAAAGTACCGAGGAGATAGCATCTAATGTGGGTTACATTAGATGCAAGAAATGAAGAATAAACCGAAACCTTAAGGGAAGGCTTTAAAGTATAAAACAATAGCTTATCATGAACAGTAATAATAACAGATAATAATAATAAATTCCTTAACAGAATAATGTGTCTATAACCTTAGAACTCAGCAGCACTGTATATATAATTATGTATGTCAGTGGCCATTCTCTTGAGCATAAAGTGTCGCAGAAGTTTAAGTGAAGATTTATTAACTTGTTACACTTTTTATGTTGAGTAGTAAGAAAGTAATATTTTAAATGATGTATACGCCAAACATGAAACAAAACACGTAAAATGAAATATTTACGATGAACTTACTGTTGTTACTTGTGTGTTAAAAACACGAGTGCCATCCAAATCCATATTTATCTTTAATAGTACCGACGTAAGTATGGAGAAATCCATCTTTGTACATTGTCCATTCGAAGGCTCACAGCGTACGTACGCGATGGACCGAATGGACGTCGCGTACGGTTAAGAAACACTTAACGTAAGAAACTCGTACGCGATGGATATTTGTAAAATATAAAGCGTTGTGATTTCAGAAGGTACAATAAGCGTTCCGAACGATTTCGTTAGATGGCTTTATTTAATTAAATAATTTCTTTAATTAATCTTTCTTTAATTGATTAATTATTTAATTAATTCTTTAATTTCTTTAATTAATCCCCCATCCTCGTTTCTCCATCGAACGACTCGACGTACGGCGGGTATCCATCCTTACGTGGTGAACGTACCACCTTCACGGACGGCGCGGTTTGCGTCGTCATTCATTGTGCGCACTGCAAAGGACTGGAATAACTAGCCCGCGTCGGTGTTGCCGCCTTCTTTCAACGTAGGAGTCTTTAAGAGGAGAGTAAATAGGCACTTATAAGTTAATGCGTTCACCATCTTATGACTTCATCACCACTTTCCATCAGGTGGGATTGTTGTCAAGTATTAACTTATTCTATGTAAAAAAAAACGGATTGGTCAATAGTCCTTGCATCAATCAGCACCGAAATAAGTCTAAGTTGTGCTATGATGTAGTAGCGTGGCCATAATAATAATATTATAAGATTATTTATTTACTTTCACAGTCTTGTCGTGGCTGCTCTGAAGGCGTCGTATCCAGCAATGGAGCTCCATATTTTTTTTTATACAGCCGTGTCTATTTCTGCTATGTACTATGTAATCAACTGTATCAATAGATTATAGCAAGGTGCATTATGAATGGTATAACTCAAGAAACGCCGACCAAATATAAAATGATCTCGTTAACTTTGGTGTGAATTAGTTAATTACATATACTAAAATTATAACTGATCACTGTCTGTCAATGAAAGACATATCAGAAAAACTTTTATTAGGGGAATTTATTAACGCAATAGAACCCAAAACAATAGCTGTTGGAAGTTTGGTCTGTATGTCTGTGCATGCTAATCTCAGAAACGGCTTAACGGATTTCGTTATGGCATCACTTCATATCTAAAGGTCGTTGCATTTAAATCCAATCATAAATAAAGAAATGAATCTAAGACATTACGGGTGCTATTTTAAGGCGTAAGGCGTTGGTTTCCTGAAGCGAAGCGCGCGGTTTGCTAGTAACCAAATAAAAAGAAAGTCCACAAAATCTTTACTGCGGTATCAATTAAATCAATCAAAAATACTCGTAACCGATAACCTGGGTTAGACAACGCGTACTTCGGTTGCTTTTGTCAAATAGTACAACTGCAGTCAGTCAGCGTCTCGTCGTCACCCGTTCCTCCGTAATGGAGCAGCATATCGCAGTCTCTAGGTAGTGGGACACTAGGTTGCCTGCCTAGTCTCTAACAATGACCATGGATTACATTCAAACAAAAGTATTGATCAAATTTTTCGTGGTTATATTCTTAAACTTGACATAGAGCTTCATACTTAGCTGAGGTATCGCAATATCATCATCATAGGTACTCGTAAGTAACCTGCGAAATTGCTTTTTTGAAATTGCCACTAATCAATGCGGTCAAGCCTCCCGCGCGTTCCTTGAGGACTGCCCCAAGGAGATCCGGTCCTTTCCAATATGGGCATGGCATTTAAATTGTGCAACATGTACAGTACAAAGACTCGAGAGAACATAAATTATCCATACCAATAAGACGAAACAATAAATTTCCTTACGGCTTGGTATCTTAAAGTTTCAGGTGTGAATTACTGTGAATATTATGAAAATATTACAGAGAAATAAAGTGAAAAACTCATAAATCTATCTCCTTAGAATGTAGTGTTAGTGATGTTGATGCAATGTGTCCAACGTGTGTGAATTAATGATGATCCCGTAGCATAGTTTGTAGTGGCTCTGCCTGCCGAGCGAGGTTTCCCGGGTTCGATTCCCAGCCGCGACAGACAATTATGAGACAGATAGTAGATCAGGTAATAGTATATAGAAGGAAAAAATTATGTGTGTAAGTGTGATTACTGAATACTTAAATGATTCTGAATTTGTATTGAAAGATAAATGTATGTTCTTAGTGCGTCGGTGTTTATGATGTCTTGTTTGTGAAATCCAGTGCGGGTATGAATGTGAGCGTTTATTTATGTATTTATAAATCCATTAATATACATTTTTGTAGATTCGTAAACCGCGTACAACATGACGTACATACGAATGAACTTACAAAGGCTTTGATTTTCTTCGAACGTATAGAACCCTAAAAACACTTAACAGACAACGTTGATTCCTTTAAGCATTCTTGGTCAAAGATCCAGTATACTCCTGCGGGCCTGGTTACATTGCAAAGTCAACTACAATCCCGTCGCGAGATCGACTAAACCGATCACAATTGTTTTAATCGTCGCTTATTACAATATTCGAACGAAAAAACCGTTTTACCCACGGCGGCGGCCGCACGTGGTTGTTTATGTGCGTGGGACAAACGACACATGCGAGTTATTATGACTTTAGTTACAATTAAAACAAACGAACTATTTCCTTTTTTAAACAATTAACACAACTTAAACTTTCCTGTTACATTCCCGCGTGCGTCTAGAACGATTTTACTGCGGGATTTAACCAATTAAAATATGATTTGATGAATTATTATGATGAGTTAAAGACCTATATTAATTCAATCGAAAAGGTCCATTGATACTTCTTTTACGCTTCATGTTATAACATACACAAATAAATAATAAACGCCGACACATCCACACCCTCGTAATAGTTTCTTCACATTCCGAGAACAATCATACATTTTTCTCATAAACGCCTGCATCGTAGGGCTCGATGTGAATAGTCTTCAAATTAAAAGAATGTTCAAAAGAAGATTGATCAAGATGAATGATCAGAATCTACTAGATCCACATACTGATACAAGCGCTTTAAGTTCTTTTTTTGCTTCTTGTTCTAATTTTTTGTCTGTTTCTACATATCACACTTTTTAGCGAACCACTTCACTTTAAACAGGTTGCAGTTTCACCTGGAATTAGCGACAGACGTCCGTGTGACCATTTCATATAAGACGGACTGCACTAGGAAACGCTGCTTCCAGAATAAAAAAAAGGTTCCATAGATAACTCCATACTCACTGCCGGTCATGGGTGTGATCGCTTTGTCTCCCTCGTGCTGGAACATCTGCAGCGTCGCCACCGTTGACTTAAGTTGCTCATATTCTCGCGCCATTTGCTTTTGTACCTTGGAAACAAAAAAAATACTTACATCATCAGTGACAATACAAATTCTACAAATTTTTTGT
This sequence comes from Agathymus mariae mariae, assembly GCA_018251895.1. Lineage (NCBI taxonomy): Eukaryota > Metazoa > Arthropoda > Insecta > Lepidoptera > Hesperiidae > Agathymus > Agathymus mariae. Next base: position 4,348 of record DWPT01003862.1, read on the forward strand.
TATAATACCACTTGTGATTTTGGAACGTGTCCAGTATGACAGACGTTGTCCTGCCCAAATGTTGACTTGCCGGCTACTAGCGTCAGCACGTTTCCTGAACACCTTATTTTTCATATACGAATTTATAAGAAACTACATACATATATTCTTTCTACTGCGTCCAATTGTAAAATGAATAATATAAAAACGAATAATAATAATATAATAACATAAAAAATAGTATAAAAACTAAGCCATTCAGGGGTCTAGTAAACACACAAAAATTTCATCAAAATCGGTCTAGCCATTTAGGATGATTTCAGTGTCAGTACATAATAATCTATAGTAATATTGTGTTTGTTTATGCGGGGAGGGTTATCTTCTGAACCGGGAAACCTATTTGAAAAATTCTTTTACCATTTGAAAGGTACATTATTACGTATTGTCATAGGTTGTACATTAATATATATTCAATTAGGTAGAGTCATGTTGGTATTCGTGAAATGTAATGTCAGTTTGTATCAATTTATAATTACAGAACTGTTCGATCCGAACGAAGTCAAAGCGGGCCATTAGTTTTATATATAAAGATGAGCTTACAATACGTTTTAATGTTTCTTGTATATTAGAATTTAAGAATACATTGTAAATAAGACATATGAATAACACAGACGCACAGTCATGTAACTGAATTTATAAGTGAATTAGTTTCAAGCTTGTATTGGAAACCTGTTTTCATTTTAGAAGGTATGCACACGAGTTTTAGGACGGTGAAAAGTTTTAATCTTTTCGAAATTACTTTCGTATTCGCAGAAGAAATTATTTGTAAAGGGGGTAGTGGCCAGCGCGACAGAAAACATAAAACCGAATTAAATTGGAGAAGACATCAATTTTAATACTTCCGCACCACGAAGTCCACTTCATTTTCCGACTAATTCTCAAACTTCAAAAAATTTTACATTAATTATGTATTTCATAAAATATATTGTTAATCTCTTAATTTTTTTTTGGAAACACATACGGGTTCATTGAAAGTGAAAACGCGTGTGATCTAAACCTTATCTAGCTTCATTATCAAAAATATTCATTCCCGAGTTGTACACACAACGGACAGGTACAAATGGATCGCAAGGTATTCTATTATAATATAATAGCAACCAGCAGTCGAAAGGAACAGCCATTAGAGTATTATCTGTGACGTCAGTAGCGTTATACAATAGCTCATGAATACTAAGATATTGCACGTGAGAAAAGTTCTAGTTGAGTTTGTGATATAACTTTAATGTTGCTAGTATATTTTTCAAGTGAAAAATAACAGATTATCAATCGTAATTTTATTTTACAATGCCACTACAATACAGACTTGTCTGTATCATTGCAAAAAACAGAATGTTCACTTTTCATATTGTACCCTTGGAAGACATCATTTTGTTGTTGAAAGTGGAGAGTTCCTTGAATATTAACTTTGAGCGGATAAAAAGCTAGAACACTTTGCGATGTCCTTGTAAAGGTAGCGCGGTATGTGACACCGAGGCTACTTCTAACATTGTAAAAAGGTTTTTGTGGCGGGTGCTTTTAAATGCCACTTATTAACTTAGGATAAAATGGAGAGGGTCGCGAAGAGGCTTATTTGTGACCCAGATTTAGACGGGCCCAGCATGCAAAGCCTCGGACAAGGGCGCAAAGTAGCCGGCTTTAGGTTTTAATGTATACGATCCATTTTGGTGTAATCAGCACGTCGGTAATGACGTTACGTTTTATATACTTGAAATAGCTTATCATCAAGAGAACAGAATAGGTTTTTACTAACATAATGTCATCCAGACGGATCGCTGCTTATAATCAGGTGCAAATGCTGTCACGCATTGAATAAAACCAGGGATTTAATGGAGCTCCGTAACCGTTACCGAAACCGATAAAATATTATTCATATATCCGTATCCGGCACCGAAATTTCATATCCAAAACATCTCTAAATAAAACACAAAATAGCAAACATTTATTTGCTACCATGTCGTTGGGTTTTTAAATACATTTCGACGAATTCAATCCGTAGCTATGGCTGCCAGTGGCACTTTTATGTCCAATGTTTGACATCGTCCTCTGTAAAACTATTTTTTTCAATTCTATGATTAAACATCACTAAACAATAACAAGAAGTATATAATCGCAGTCATAAAGACCACAGCGGAAGTTATTTGTTTATTGAATAAATTACCTAGAATAAATTAAAATTATAAATTTATTATTTTCTATTAAAAACGTTGATAACCCTACGTGTAATGTATGTCAGAGTCAAATCATATAAAGGATCATTGATCTGTTTTTGCTTGACCGAGTAACAGAAACCACGTGTGGAAGATTCTCAGTATACTTGCAAACTTACATGGATTAAATTAAATCTTCCAGTGGCAGTGAACCGCTTCAGATATTTAAATTGTCTTCAATTATTATTTGCATGGTGGCTAAGCGCCTTTCGTTACTCTGGTCCGACGGTTGAGACAAAAGTCTTTGGTTATAGTGGATAATCGGACAACAAGGGGTTCACCGCTTTTGCTTGATCACGTCTGTGGTTACGGTTACGGTTCTGGATGGCCCAGGATAACCTCATCACGTACTCGTTTCCCAGTTTCATTGTTAAAAATCAAACATATTCCATTCTGTTGATATGTTAACTAATACTATTCTGCATTATACACAAACACTATCTATCTACCTATGGGCTAATTTTCTCCTATCGATAACAAACGATCACCCTTTCAAGAGTTACTCTGTGCCACAGCAGTTTGGACGTGACAATGATTCCTGCAACCGTTTCGAAATATTGGCGTACTATACACATCGAATAACAATATTGCAGTTCATTGCTTCGTCATTTTATAATAAAGCAAAAACTACACAACAAATTTATCACTTAATAACGTTGCTCTAATAACAACTAAGCGGAACTAGCATTTATCTAGCTTTATTTAGATACAAATCAATTCACGAAACGTTGTACGTGTTCGAAACAAGCAAACATTTTAACAACATAAAAAAAAAACTCAATTCGTTAGGCGAGATATTTTTTATTTCAAATTTTATGCGCTTTTTTCTATACAAAAAATGTTTTTTCCAGATTGGTTACAAACATTTATAAAAATACAAACGAATTGAGAACTTCCTCCTTTTTAGAGATCGGTTCAAGCTGTTTACAACCGCTACATTAATAGTAACAAGTTGTTGGTAAATGTTTCATGACTTGATCATCATCACATTTTTATTGGAGTGCGACGAACGAACGCGTTACCTCTTGATATACCTTCATCATTTTTATCCCAACCCAGTTGCGCCAAGTCATGTTTCACAATGGGAGAGGTAAATTGTACCCTAGTCAAGGACATGCTGACAGGTTTCGTAGGCCTTTTGTAAAAGGTTTTTTTTGGCAATGCTGCTAGCACATTATTTAAAACTATCAGTTACCTCACGGTATTGTCATTGGTCGGAACAAGTTAAATGTATCATGTTCTAAATTTCACCTTGACTCCTCACGTTTACCCTACACATAATAAATTCTCGTAAATCAGTCTATCTAGATATAAAAGCCAAAAAAAAATCTAACAATATCTATTGATTGATCGATCACATGATCAACCCATCATATATTACAACTCATATCGTCAGTGTTGGGCTCGGGCCACCTCTTACAATAGGAGACGTTAAGACCACAGTCCGCCTAGTCTTATCTGCTAGCCAAGTGTGTGCTCCACATACCCTTGAGCACATTATGGAGAATTTTTCAGATATGCAAATTTCCCACACGATATTTTTCTTCGCCAAAGCAAGTGATGATTAATTTGTAATACGCAGGATTCGAACTTGAATCACCCGTGCGGGGGCGAACTTTCGTTTAAATCACTAGGCTATCACAGATTCCCTGGACGTTATGTATTGCCATATAATACTGCTTCTCGGTATTTGGGCGTCGTAAAAACCATTATAATTTCGAAACGCTCCCGGCTTCAACCAGCTGGTATAAAAAGGACTCTTTATTATACCGACAATGCCTTTATAAAGCAATGTATTAAACTGTAATGAAGTGTACATTGGTGAGTCATTCACGTCATTCAATAAACCGAGTGTGAAGTTCAGTGAAGAATACCCTTTTTACATATTCAAGAGGCTTGATGAAAAAAAATTATCCGTCGCTACTACATGTACCTACCAGGATGACCAAGCTTAACTAAAAACAAATAATCGGTTTTTTCTTTATTTAATTGACACGTTTTGATCACGGTACAACTAAAACTTGCATAGAATGAAACTAAGCAAAATATTTTATTTGAACTCTGAATTCAATCAATGTCAATATGAAAAATGAACTGCAAATAGTCTAAATCGCAGCCGCAATATTTGTCAGACAAGGATAGAAATATATTATAATATTTCTGTATTGGTTGTTACATATTACTGGTACTTTTATGATTTAGTTGCCGGTCTGTTAAAAGTTGTTAAATAAAAGTACCGATAAAACATGCATATTGTGTGAATATGACTTCCATCAGTCAAGTCGTTCAAAAGTTTCACGAATAACTACTATAGATACTAATAACGACAGACATCGTAAAGGTGTATCCACACCGCAGTTACTTCCTGTTCAACAACGTTTTCAAATGTTACTGAGCACCATGCGATAGCAAAAACTTATTTATTGCTTGTATATTTTGTCGTGTTAGTATATGTTAAATAATATTGTTTAACTTATGAAAAGAGTCAACGTGTCGTAACATCGATAACATTATTATAGAAAATTTTACCTCAGCAAGGCAACGTTGAATAACTCTGTTAACGCGGAAAGATACAACCGCGGGATGCGGGGTGCGGGGCTCGGGGAGCGGGGCGGAGCCGGGTCAGTCAGCTGTTGTCGTTAATGTTACTGTTTGTTAGTTTATGTTACTCGATGTATAGACGCGATGAGTAACATACAACAGATATTAACAAATCGCCATAAAAATTATAGATAGTTACCTAATGTTACCGTGTTGCATAGTTGTAGCTACATAAAAGTTAACTGCGGTGTGGATGCAACTTAAAGGGTATAACAATGTATAGATTGGTTCCAAAATTATTAAAAAAAAAAATGCGGCAACCCTAGATGCAAGCTAACAACATTACCATAAAAAATCATAATCGATTCATAAACGAGTCTTTTTACCTTCTTCTCATTTCCTGGCCGACAACGCATTAGTGATATCTTTGGTCTTGCTTATGTCCATGGGCGACGATGACCATTTACCATGAGGTGGCTCGTCTGCTATTATCATTAAAAAAAGAAGAGTCATGGCTGCACATACAAAAAATAAAATATACACACGAACACAGAACCTCCTTTTTTGAAGTCGATTAAAATACACACTTGATTATTATGAAAAAATACAATTACATAAACTAAAATGAATGAAAACAATTGATGCTACACCACATCCAATTATGTAAACCTCACCCCAGCATGTTGACGTCGCGTCAATGTAAGCACGTTACACGGGCAATGGTAACAAGAAGCCGTCTCGGTTCTTATCCGCTTGTCCCGTCACAGAGGATGTTAACACGTTCAGAACAGAACGAGTTACATAGTAGGGTTGTAACACTTGCTACGTAACAATCTGTCCGGGACAATGACTTAACAAAGACACTGGCATAGTCTAAGAACAAATCCAGTTAGTATAGGAACTCCATTACATTAAAAAAAATAGCGTAATGACATTACGGCACTACAATTCCTTGTTTCGCGGGTGATATGATACACAGGTGGATGCACAATAAAGTGTCACAAACAACCAAGATTATAGTACTTACTAATATATTTTTTTTATTTATACACGTGATAAAATTAAAGGAAACAATATGTATAAAAATTCTGTACAATTAATTAATGTAATTAAATTCTGTCTTTAATATATTTAATCATAATTTCTTCTAGTAGGCCAAACATTTACAAGGACTATTATCAATACTACCATAGAATCATTTTAAACTCATATTACTCATCTTTAATAAACTCCGTGAACGATAAAACGACGGCCGATTTATCAAAACGCGTTTGTTATGAATATTATAAGGTAGCGGTTATTATAAGTCGTTGCGTAAAACACTCACCCGTAAGACATCACAGCATCACAAATCAAACACCAAAGTGAAATTCAATCTCGCGCACTCGCACGGATTAACAATGTCCGTCGAGTCAAACAATAGAACTTCGGTCTCTTCCCACACTTACATACGAATACACTCCACTATCAAAACAAATGAATAACCACAATACTAGAGAACAAAACAAGAAGCGAATTTTCACCCAAGCCACGGAGTAAAACACCTTGACCGGCTTTTATTACGAATATCGAGCGTACACCGTTCAGTATTCGACCGCAATTCAAACTACCCACGTAGGGACCGAGGTGCGTACGGTGGGCGGTAGTCGCGATATAATTATTCAACACAAATTCTCATGTAGGTAATTAGACACCCCAAATTCGTCACGACGACCGACATAATATTTCACCGCGCCGAGTTCGACGACCCCGGCAGCGGCATCGGTTCAGACAACGGACAACTCGAATGGTAACAGCATATACACGTGACTATATAAAACGACAATGACGAACTGACTCCACAATAGAACAAATGCTTGGCGTCAATCCAGCCACTGAATTTAGACTAGGTGACCTAAACAATTCTCAACACTGACTCGAAGCCTACCGCTGTTCCAGGCGCACGCTTCACCGACATAAATCACGGATGGTGAAGGTGCACGCACAAGTGTGAAATGAGACGCGGTCTACTCCTTCCGATCTTAGGTCCGATTTTAGGAATTGTTCTAATACATATTTTATAATTACAACTCATAACTTTACAATCTCGATATATCAATCCTATAGAGTCCTTGCGAAATAATGCTTTAATTGGTTTGTTATTTAAAAGCTGGTTGAATGTTTCCTACTTGAATCGGACGCAGGATCAGAAAGTAGATTGTATCATAACTGATATGAATAACATATGGATGAGTAGACCAACAGTGAAATGACCCGACGAGGCGATTAGTATGCGTACTTTATCGCGTCAGTGTAAAGGGTGGTAGATGGCTTGGCAGCTCCTGTGACAACAAACATAAACCCCTGCGTGTATCATTACAGTACTGAAATATGGTTAGAATAATCAGCTCCGTAATGGTGGCGTAACACTACTTTGAAACGTAGAAAGCGCTGTAACATAATACTGAAAGTCAGAAAATCGATATTTACACTAGGGACATTCTATTAGAGCTATAATGTGAACTATTCATCGTTCATATTGTAATATTCAAAACTTAATTGCATTAAAATTGACACATGTTGATTTTATGAAATGCAAATGATATCGTAGTCAACTAAAATCTTTTCAATATTATGATCGCCAATCGATATTCCACAACGGGAACGTTTAATCAAAAGTAAAATCAAGAATAACTAATCAAACTCATAAATAATTCCTTTTACACTCGACACCCACACAACCACCTCGAAACCTTGACAAAACTATTACGAAGCAAAACAAAGTTACGAAGCGCCTTTTTAACGGACAGTTAGTAATCGTATGAATCGGCGATCAGTCGATGAGTCGACACACGTACTTGTCTTTACTTATTGCGTGCTTCGAACGTCACCGCCCTGGTGAGCCAGCGCCCTACCATCCTATTTTGAGTACAAACGGATCGAGAGCCGCTTTCCCGGATTCACGCGAGATACGTTTAGTTTATAGGTTCTCTGTTACAAGGATGTGTGAACACATATCAACTGGAGAGTCAGACGGAACTATAGTTAGCCCGCGAGGATTCTTGTATAACACCAAAGGGACATTATATTTAAATTAATGTTTCATCGTAAACCACGATGAGAAGCCGTTCGATGCATCGCAATGAATGCAGTCAGGATGCGTGCATACATTACACTCGTCTACGTGGCGATTCATTTTCCAAGTTAAGTATATTCGAAGGAAATGAAGGTTTTTTTTATTGAAATAGAAGTCGCAATCAAGTGTAAAGTCCATACGATTTTCAACTGTTATGAACGCGACCATTTTATTATAACAGGTACTCACGATTTCTGTGAATTTGTTTTTTAGCAATCGCTGAAGATAAGCTGCTGTTACTAAGTATGCGTGTTACACTTCTTATTAAACGCACCTACAATATTTCGTGTGATGTGATCTCGTCTCGGTTGTCTCTAACGATGTGCTATAGCGGCATGTTAATAGAATTTATCATATCTGCGGCACGCCATGACGACTATTTCACGCTTCTCTGCTCATGAAGTTTTGTATGAATATATTATCATCCTTGAAAAAACTTTGCTGTAACTCACTGTCGAAATATACTTTATTTAAACTTCCTAAAGTCTAATTGGAAATGACGAATATCTAGAAGTGTACTTTGATTGTTCATTTTTCTATAATAATTTGAAACGTGTCACACCACCATTGTAAAATTTCGAAGTGATCATCTTAGTGTGCCGTGTGTGCAGTGTTAAACCACGTCAAGCAGTAAGTAGAAAGCTTCCATTACATTTACATTACAATTTTTCCTGTATGTCCGTCGTAGAGTCATCAAACTCTTATATGTGTACGTATCAAATTTTCACGCTTCACTACATTGGATTTGTCTAGCAGATTCGGAGAAACTCTTGTATTAGAGGGATATACTCGTGTGCCTCACACGAGTTACAAGGCTTCCGTATTATCCAAGGATGTATTGAACTCCACTACGTAAAAGTAATAAGCTAGAGTTAATTCAATTACTATTTTATCACTTACGTTTACATTTGTGGCCTCATAAACAAATTATATATAGTATTAAATATTAATTCAAAAAACCGCAATGAACTTGTCTGATCGGACCTGTTTATCCACGTACGATGTTACGTGATCATATGCAAATGTCCATTCGTTCGCAAAGAGCGGTGCACGCGAGCCGTCGCCCGGAGCGATTAAAGAGCATAACAAATTAATGGTGAATTAATTGTTTATTCATTCCTTCGATTATTAAGGGGACTATACTTTCTTTAACATTCGCTTGTCTTGTTGATATCTAAATGCTGTTCTGTGCTTGTATGTATGTTCGAGTTCAACTTCTAACGTCCCCATGCGGTTTGGACTTGGCTTGACCACTGCAATGCATAATATTGATAGTAAAGTTCGAAACGTATAAGCGTGGGCTCGAGTGCATCGTAACTGATCGATCGACTTCTTTCGAGGAAGCAAAATCAAGCGTTATCTGTGGTAGAATTGACCGCCAGCTGTTACCATTTTAAAGTGTTCCTAGTTTCGGCACGATAAGCTGCTGAACTTGGTGGATGTTAGAAAACAGTCGTTAAGACACGTCGGAATTTTTCGAACGGTAAAAGAACATTCGTTACACAGGCCATTGACTTTGCACTTAGTTTGCAATCCGCACCTGATAAGAGTGGGGGAGTACAATCTAGGCTTCGTGACGAGGAGGCGCGACCCTTGCAGTGGGTCCCTGGTGGCTTAACGT
>DWPT01003863.1:0-13868 GCA_018251895.1 Agathymus mariae mariae
GGGTATATTTGAATGTATTTTCGCTCTCGAAACTGTACTCCAGAAATATACGTGTGTTTCGTATGAGCGATGGATTTACGAGTACAATGTTCTGTTGCCGCATACAAAACAGTTGCATTACCTACCGTATGAATCAGCGCGTATTGTTTACCGCCGTGTACCTACATCCAACGTGTCCCGCTCACATATTTGGAGATACGTTTGTTTACAATGGAAATGTGAAAATCAATTACCGATGTGTCATGACAGTGTAAAATAGACCGGTCTCAGTCAGAACGGAACGCGATACACTATTTGTTAAATAAGTAGCGATCATAGACAACACCTTTCATTAACAATCACGATGTAAGTGTCGTTGTACAGTAGGTATATAACACATCTGTAGTGAACTAAGGAATCAACGCTTGAAAATAATTCCACCTAAGTGGCGATGTGGGTATAAATGGTGAAGCTTACTTCGAACTTAGAAAAAGTCCGGCTGACTTGTCTTGAAGTTATCTCGAACTTTAATCAGATGGGAATATAATTCAATTCAACAATCATACTTCGCAAATCGACCGTTTCATTCAATGTTCCGAAGCGCCAAACGAGCAATACGCTACGTTACATTGTTGATTATTTTTCCGAGCGTTGCATTTCGTCATATAATTTTATCGCTCATGGTATTAGTTACAAATTTATAATGCCACAATCGCATAATCTAATGTCGGATGTTCGTCGATCTTGATATCGTGTTTTTAATAATATTTTTATTAATTTTATGCAAGTATAAGATATGTACATGATAAAATGGTGGTGCACTAACTTTAAACATTTCAAGACTCGGACTCTTCGTCGTGCTATGTTTATTTTATGATGTTTAACGAAAGGTCAAAGTCTGAAAACCCCCGAACTCGATGTTGTACAAATTGACTTTACTGTGTCATTGATTCTGTGTTAAGTTTATGCGGCAAATGTTCGGCGGTATTATTGTTTACATTGGCTCTCCTCTTGTATATATTACAGTAGATTGTCTTGTATTCGTGCAGATTAGACATGTAAATTTTATTGTTTCTAAGCGAAAGAAAAATTGAGTGTTGAGTTATTGATTGTTTAAATCTTTTCACGTGTCTAAATAAAGTTACGGTTCCACGGCCCGCAGCAGACGGCAGACGGCCGAAAGCATTTGCAGTCGGAGGTCAGTCGACGTCGTGGTGTAGGTTCAAAAGGCAGCGGCACTAACTGCTGTTGCCTCGCCGCATTACTTTGTTTAAATTTGTTTGTATGATATAAAACTATGAATAAACAAACGCTGCAAGTGTTATTGTAATAACATTAATACGACGATGGCAAATTAACGATCACTCGCTTTGGTCAAGGAAACATCGTGAGGAAATCTGCACGCCTGAGAAGTTCTCCATAATGTTATCAAAGGGTTTGAAGTCTGCCAACTCGCCCTCCACGCGGCGAGCCCTAGCCCATCTCACTGCGAAAGGAGACCCCGAGCCCAGTAGTGGGACAGTAATGGGTGGTTACGAAAAATTTATACTATCTTATTTATTTTATTATATATGCTTGTGTGTGTGTGTGTTTAATGTAATACACACACACATATAATATTTGATGTATGTGTTTATATTTAACTATAAATTATCATATAACACCAGCATCTCAGTAATTCATTTATCTTTTATATCTCGTAATCACCTAGGGCAAACTGGCGGAGAATGCCATTGAAAATTAGGTTTTTGCACTTGTATCCCTTAGTTTGAGGTATTCGAAAAATAAATAAACTATCTAGTTATGTTGTTAATCCAAGTAAGAGGCGATTTGTAATTCAGGTATTGGTCAGGTATGACATTGGTACGTTGTTGAGTAGATAAGTTGGTAACTGCGTTAAATAAACTGGTTAGCGGGCAGATACAAAGTGCGACTGACTGCAACTACTGTGTGTGCGCGGCGTTTGTCACGACCACTGGCAACTTGCCGCGAGGCAGTTGAAGTCAATGTGTGTCGGAACCGGTTTTGTAATATAAATTAATTTTGCAAAGTAATGCCGTTTGCGGACGCGACACTTGCCGTCGTGATCTGTAGTGTCCTGCGGAGTCGCACCTTCATACCGAACTGCTGGTGCACTGACTATATTTTGTTTTCGGGCGAGGCACTGTGGGCTGCCCACTCAAATCTTGAGGAGTTGAGTTTGAAGTATTACCACATGGTTTTAAACTGTTCATAATGTGTCCAGTTTAAATTTATTAAAATTTATATATAGTTATATATATATATAGTTAAAATTTATAAGACAATTTTATAGTACTAGTAACCGCACTATAATTCTTCTTTCATAAAATCATAGATAAACATCGGTAGGAACTGAGTATTTATGGGCTTGTGATCGTTTGTTTTTAGAAACTCCATGTATAACATCGTGCGGTTATGGACCGGTACCTCCATGTTTTAAAGTAATTTTGATGGTTTTAGTACATTGGAATAAAAAACATTTATTTTTAACTATATTAGAAATGCGTGTTCGCTATTTGTAGATCTGGTTTTAAATTGCATGTTCGAATTTATAATAGGTACTAATTTCCAATTAATTACTTGTGACACAATTTCCTGATTCTACAAATTATATAAACTATTCACATTTTGAATAGTTGAGTAAGAACCAATAACACTAGTACTTGTCTCGAGTAGTATTCGAAGCAATAAAGCAATCGTGTTTTATCGCTTAGAGTACATCGTCACAAACGGTAGAACCCGAACGACTCGTAGCAAATTGTTGCGCCAACATTGCTCGACACGTCCGCTATCGCTGCATTGCAGTGCGTGCGGACACGACACCATCACGGTAGTGTCGACTGTCCGTTACTCTTGAACATTTCCTTCCCGGCTTCCTCCTTGCTGTTTTTTATTTATCACGCGTAAGATGAATGTGTTTTGACCTATTATTAATCCCAGTTACATCCTAGCCATAGTAGTGACGATTACCTGAAACTTCCTTCTTTGCTTCCTCTGATGAGTGATGACCTGTTTTCTATGTGACGGTTAAGATTTACCACTTAGGATTTCGTAAAAATATTTGCTTCTCGGGAAGATATAAGTTTAAATCCATGAATATTTATCCTACAGCAGGATACTATATGAATATTTATATATCCTGAAACACAGGGTATCCCACAGCAGGGGTGTTAATGTGTAAACGTAAACGTTTCTAAACGTAATATTTTATTTCTTTATTAAACTATATACCAACTACTTTCATAAATTATAAGCAAGTCTAAGAGCATCACTGTCTTATTCAAAAGTTTTATACTCATGGAAAATTAGTTTGTATATTAGTTCGTATTTACATCTTTTACATTGAAACAAGATTAATGTCGTGTATGATACATGAACATTCATACATGTAATAAAATTGTAACTGATCGCTTTCTCTACATGAACGATATATGAGAAAAAACATTATTAGAGGCCTTTACTAACGCAATAGAATAGTTGTTACAATTTTTGTCTGTAAGTCTGTTTGTCTGGGAGTCCGTACGGGCTAATTTCAGAAACGTTCTATCCGATTTAGTTCAGGTTTTCACTAATGTATTGCGATAAGCGTCAGTTAATACTTAATTGGTTTCATGGTAATCCGTCCATAAATAAAACAAGTTATAAATTAACATCGTAATTTGTAACTAATAGAACGAGGAAAATACAATTGTTAAACAATGCAGGTGCTATTTCTAAATGTTAGGCGTAGTTTTTCTGAAGCGAAGCGAGGGTACTTCGCTAGTCGCTAATATATTGTGCGTATAAAAGTGTCTTTCTGTTATTATTTAGAATAGCGCTAAATACATACAGTCCGAAGCGCTTTAAGAATTTTTATTCAGCGCATGTAGAGATACGTTGAGTTTTTGTGTTATCATTATGGTTAGTTTAATCGCACTGTTATCTATCTCTTCTCTAATCGCACTATGTTTGAAGTGGTGCGCATGTTGCATTGCAACACGAGGAGTTGCGCGTAACCTCAATACTGTAACGAGGGCGGCGCGTGACTCAGCGGGGCCGTCGTAATCCTCTACAGGGGCTTAAGGCTTCGCGAAGACACGTTTTAACATGTAAAGAAATTTATTTTTAAGTAGATACTGTATAGAAGTAGCAACCGCTACAAGTACCTGAAATTGTCAGCACTGAAAATCTGAACTCGATGATATATAACTATAGTGTTGTGTTCGATTAAAGCCTTTCAAAGATTGCAATGTCCGTATAGCACTAGATGGTTATCATTCCCATTAGTTATCGCCATAGGAACGATTGTTTGATTCCCAACGCTTGTGAGAAGGTATCGTGGGTGTTACAATGCCATTTTTCCATTATGTGATTAATCGCCATAAAGCTATTCATACCCCCGCAGATCGATCAGGATGACGCATCCGAGTACGCCCGCATACGATATCGGTATCTACGTGTCAGAACCTCTAATGCTAATTATAGGTATTCATTATCGTTATCAGCACTTAGCATCTGTGTCGCTTCACATTTTATTCAATGGTGTGTGTCATTACTGTCTGTCTGTGTACTGTCGATTTGGTTTTTATGTACTATTTACGTATTGTTGTACGCAATCCACACTGTAAAGCAAGTCTCGTACTACAATATTCAGTTGCGTGTTTCATAACATTTCCAGCAAATTGATGACGGAGCCATAACTATGACGCGTGTATAATTAAATCCGGGTGCGAATGAATGTATAATTACGCAGGGATACACGATGGCGGCTCCAGGCACGGCGGCCTTGCGACCTACATCGTGGACAACACTACTTGCATTGAGCTTCCTTGGTCGTCTACATGTATAATATCTTGCTTCCTTGCTTCGCCTCCGCGAGCTTGGCTGACAGCCAGAACTTGGGCCGTCTTTGCCACGTCTTTTAAGGACACACTTCAGTGCTTTTTAAGAAGCTTCGTGTAGATATTGTTACATATTAGTGTTGTTCTCATACTTTTCTACACCAAATATCCCAAATATATTTTTATACGATAGATTTTGCTTCTAAACCTTGCAAAGTTGTAAATAAAAAAAGTTTATAAACATTACATTGCCCAAATATCCGTGTTATAATTAAAATATCTTAAGTATGCTTGAAATACATTTTAAGTACATTGTAACGATACTACGAAGTAATATCTCAGGGCACGGAAAATATACGTTTCTTGACAAGAAACTGCTTTATGAAAATAACGAAGCTATATAACAATTTTATTATTTATCGTTATTATTATTAGCTATTTTAATGTAGCTTTAAATATTTTACTATACGATTTAAAATATATGGACTTGTGTTTTACAATAAATCATATTTCTCAAAGCTACTATCCAGCGAACAACCCTATAGGAGATCCAGTTGACGGATGCATCATTAGAAATTATTTTTTAAATTTGTCATATAATACATATGTCCTCCAGTGATACCGAACTCTGCGTTACAACATGTTAATTGCTCAAATTCTGGAGTTAAAATAACGATGTACGTTTTATAAGAATAAATTCCAGCACTGAGGTTAGGTGCACTGGTAATGTTTCAGCGAACAGATTTATTGTAGCGGCTAGAGACGGCATGTTGTCGCGATGCAAGCATGCTCGACACGAGTAGCCTAGATATGACTTATGGATAACAATCCTTTGACTTAATTTCGTGTAAAGCTGTAGATTTACATTTTCATATCCAAGCTCCTCGCAGCTTTAACGAACTCGTCGGACTTTCGTAGTACTGTCATTTATTTCTCGCTTCAAAATTATTCAACGGGGTTACGTTTCCACGTTAGAAATGTATCATAACAACTCGGTCACGAGATTTTAATTAAGTTATGAAATATTTTCAAACTAGCTGAGCATTCCCAAGCTAATTGTGTTACAAACATTATATATGAAGTTTCGTAACGTATTAAATAAAATATTAGACAAGTATATTGCGGCGAATAACCATGCTATTCATTAGGAGCTTGCCTTTATTCATAATATTATTTGAAATCGTAATTTAAAAAGCGAAAGAAACATTATTTTTATATTCCTTCATATTTTATTATGAACTGTTTAATTTGAATACATTTTGAATTTTTTCCATTGAGGTTTCTAACGTACATACAGGTCACTCCAAATTGTCAATCTCGGACGACTTATTTTTAAGAATATATAACTCTTTAAATAGATAGATATGTCTGTCACAGGCAGCTTCTTCCAAACGTAAATAGCAGATGTGCTTCTATCATCATCATAAAAGGTCTTATTAAAAAATGTTTCAAGTATTCTTTTTACGAAAGAAAAATAACAATGTTCAGCATAGAATGAAAAATAAACTGTATATTTACCGCGATGACAGTATTCGTCTGTAATCAAGGGTTTCATTAAAGAAATTGTAATGAAAATACATTTATTTCCTTGTGGCTCTAAATACGACTAAGTCGTTCATTAACCTAATTTAGTTTTAAAACATTACCTTGACCTGGAAACCAAGGTTTTGACCTGATTATTCTGTATTTATTCTGTGTCACTTAAAGCTTGATTACATTCTCACCTAATGGTAAGTGGCGATTAAGTAATATAGTAGTACAGTGTTGACTTGAAGGCATCCAGATTATACCTAATCGGATATCTGTTTGCTTTAAGTCATAGATGAATGGAGTAATGGTCTCCGGTTTGATTCTCGGCCTATTGTTTATATTACTTGCTTAATATTATATCTCATTTCTCATAAACATCTCAAGGCACATGCTACCCGAATAAAGTAAGTGTGTGAATGTATATCTTTTTATTCTATAATGTTAATTCTGTTCACATTTCAACGTTCGCTTAAGATTTCCAGGATTAAAAGAAATTACGGAATGCATCGGCAGGGCTATATCTATGTCTGTCCTCTTACTCAAGAGTCAGAAAGTATTTCCTTTTTAGTACAATAAACAAACAATGTATAAAATCACAGCAACTCAATTTAGTTTACACTTCAGCACCTCAAATTCTCTATAATGTCAAATTGCTTTATACAATCGGGAATATTGAACGCGATAACCTTCACCAGTAAAAGCGTGGCGCGTCGCCCGTCTTGTTTCAAATTGTCTTGTATTACGCAACGCCTCGTTCAGTTTTGAAGAAACAACGATATCATCAGGTCTAAACCTTCATGGCTTGAATTATATCCAAGTAATGTTATGTGGGAATCAAACCATGGTAACTTTCGAAATTCTTCTTCTAACCTTTTCGTTCTTGTGGTGACTTTATTTATTTTGTAATGTAAATCTCCTATGTATACGTAATGATACGTACTAACTAATAATAAAGTGTTTGCTAGTGACTTCGATTGTATAATATTAGTGGGTAATTTATGCGCAATCTCTCTATTAAATAACTCGTTTTGATGCGTTTTGATGATATATGTAAAAAATTCATAAGCTTTCGAACTGAAAAAATTATTTTTTTTCTTTGCATGACATAAATATTCGAATTATATATATTTGAAGTTGTTTCAGAGTCGTTTCAGACAAAACACATATGAAACTCTAGTTACACTTTCAAAACTACACGGAAAGATCCACTGAGTAAACCACTGGTTACGACACCACTCACTTGTACAAACTAAATGTTAGATTGAATTTCTGTGTGTCGTGGCATTGAGCAGAGGCTGGAATGGGTCACGTAACACATTCTTGTGTTATTCAAGGGGAATAGAACGTGACTCTTATTGGAGATTTACTGGTGTTCCATGGTATGCAATTTTTAGATTAAACTTTAATAAGCTTTCGTCGTCATAAGGATATCACAGGTTATGATTTGTAATAAAATTCTACTTGTTAAAAAGATGGATTAGATTAAATTAATCTAAATGCGTTACTCGATAATTATAAAGGAATTCCAAAAAAAAAAAAGTGATTCTCTAAAGTTTTACTTTTTTTTTTTAATCGAAGTAACACTTTGATCGTCGATTGCCATACTCGCTATTTTGTAAACCTATCAGTAAACTAATGCACTGATGAATTGAATTAATTAAGGTATTTGAAAAATACGAATCTTGAATTTTAGAGCCCATTTTAGTTGACATATATTAAAATTTAGACTGTCTTCCGTCTCCATTATCAGATAAACTTAACGAAAGGACAACATAATGTGTATCAAATTTCAACATTACAACAACAAGTGGTGGAAAATTAATGATACCCCCCTTTTTTCGTAGAGATGGATTAACGGATATTATTTTATTTTAGGAAAAAATATCACCTAAATAAATTTTCGTGCGTATTAGATATTAAAGATCACTTTAATAGGTAAGGATTACGTTTATAAAATTAATTCACTATTGAGTTCCGACTTGTGTCCGGTATGCTAGAGAATCCTCTTTTAAACCGCGATCTATGAAATAAAATTGTGAATGAGTTGATTTAAATTTAGAATCTTTCATCGGAATCGGAATCATAGCAGAATCGGAAATCGATTTCCTTTCGATTTTGGATTCAATATTCTTAATGTCATATTTGAATTCACAACGGCGTGAATGCCTTTTTTTGGCTCGGTCGTTTGACGTTGACGAATAATCACTTGCTGCAAATTTATCATTTAATGAAAGCAAAAAGTCAAAAAGATTTATTTATTCCTTTGACATTCATATATTTGAGACGACTCTTAAGGATGCCACTGGTATGATGCAGTTATATTGATAAATTTAGTAAACTGTAAACAAATTGCTGACCATAACTAAATAAATAAATATTTTCCTAACAAAACATGGATATTCAAAACGTCAACCTATCTGCGAAATTACTTAAACATACTTACAACTAATCGAAATAATGTTTTACTGTAACTGTGGTAATGGAAAAAATATTTTCAATGGTGCTTATACGAGAAAACATGTCATACTGTGAAATATACATATATGAGACATTTATTACTTTAGTTGTGACAGTTGGTAGGGCTTTGGATAGGCGGCAGTGTTTGCAATGCAGTCTAGACAAATCCTATTCATTGTGACGGATGACAATGTTACGCGTAGGTAATTCAAGGTTGGCTGACCATTGTTCCATGACGGAATGAAACTGTCCCGTTTTACGTGACTACGGTGTGCATACGGTAGTTCGATTCTTGCTTCCATACTGCACACATTATTATATACATTATATTCTCTGCAGTTATTTTGTTTTTACATAGATAAATCTTTAACAAAGTGCAAATAGGGATGTTGAAACGATAGTTACTTACCTAAAATATTCCACCAGTAGACACTGTAGTAAATGCCTTGTGGTGGTTGTGGGTTTTAAATAGGTACTAGTTCTAAACAGCTTATATTCGTATTAGCGACAAGTCTGCTGTGACATCAAGGTTCTTGAGATAAAAGATAAGTATAATAACTAGTTACTGGTTACCAGCCCAAGGGGCACAACGCTGATGAAGGCACCAGTGCTCGTGCCCGAGGCTCACCGTCTCTATTGAGTGGCTACGTTGGGCTTTGAGTGGTTAAACTAGCCACATTACAACATTTTTAATTTTATATCATAGCGGATATTATACGTTTATTTTAAGTCGCCGAACTTTTTCTATAGATGTAAATAAAACAAGTATACGAAGTGGTCTCACTAAAAACCTCTTAGGTCATTTCTATTTCCAATATAAATAGTGAGCCATTATCATAGAAAATTTTACAATCTGCACTGTAAACATTATCGAAGTAAACTGGAGCGTATTCGCGATTCGTGCGACCTAAATATCCTGTGTGTATCGAAACGATCCAACGTGCAACGTGCCCGTTTTCGCCGCGCCTCTGTAAAGACATGATGTATGAGTTTGATAATGATTTCCTTGTTGAGGTGGGTCACGTCTCAACATCGCAATATAACGGTCGATCTTGTGACATTTGCAGCGTGCGCTTTGGAAGCACTTTCGAATTTAATAGGTTGGTTAAAGACCAAGGTTTTACTTTTGTTGTAAGTACTTATAATTGACATATTTAAAAAATTATATTTTTCTCTTTGAATTACTACGAATTATTTTTACTTTTACTTTATTTACTTTCGACTCTGTACGTAATTCCGTTGTTAAGATTCGACGTAATTAAAATACAAGCGGCACAATTTTGTCGCTAACTTCTTTATCCATTTTGTTTCTCGTGAATGATTTATGACTTGAGCAATTAGGTGCAAGTCTAATTTATACTGGCCACAAGCGATAATGATTCGAGTACAAGTTGTATTATTAGCAAATTTGTCGCTATCCGTAGCTACTATTGTTGTATTGTGATTAATGTTATCTATTCCGCGACTGTTAAATCGTTAGGCCGCTCCAACGGCCCACTTTGTATAATTTATGTCCGGTATGTGAATCCTGCGAATGTGATTCATGCAAGCATTTTACCAATTTAAAGTTTCTCAGACGATCATCAGTTAATTGAAAATGACACTTGATATCGAAACGGTTTGTCTCGGTATGAGTATAAGCTATTGTCCAATAGCAGTTTATTAACCTCGAACAATGAAATAATTTATTTGGTTTCTTTATTAAATTTTTAAATAAGAGATGAACATAAAAACGAAAAAAAAAACTTTTATTTTAAAGAAATTAATTGTCTAAGAATCAACCGATCATCCATGCAATGAAACCTCCACGTGTCGGTTTTTTAGCCGGCTAGTAATGACGCCAAGTCCGTACTATTGGGAATTTATTGGGATTTGACTACCATATTTATTCCTGATGGTAATCGTGCGTGTTATATTATACTCACTTGGCCTGTCCTCATAAAAAGAATGGTGAAATCTTATCGACGTGTTTCAGTTGCTAAGGTAGGGGTGTTTACCACTAGCATAACATGACGCGTGTGATCGTATGTCAGCTATTACTAATATAAATAGTACTTTAGTAAACAAACATCTATAATATTGTTACGATTCATAGCATTACTTTTAAAGCAACAGACGCATTGTTCCGCAAACGCGAACTAATATCAATAATTAATAAGGTACCAATATTTATTATTTAATTTCTTTAAATTTCCCACGTCAATCAACAATTTAAAAATTAACTGAAGATTTCATAACAAGTATTTTTTACGTACATAAGCGTAGCTGGCAGCTTATAAACGCTTGCCACGTTGTGTGCAGGCCTCGCAGGGCGTTCTTTGTTAATCCCCGCGTGCGGCAGAACGTTCGTTAACAGTGACGCTTTGTGCATAAAGTTGCCCTCGAGCGTTATCTCTGTACATCCTCCGTCCATATTTTATGCAAATGAGTTGAATATTACTAGGTATTTTACTACTGCTAGTAGTTAATTATCTAAATATTAGATAATTAAAAATCGTAAACGAATTGAGCTTAAAATATTACTTTAATTGATTACATTGATTGCTGTAATATCCTGTGCTGCATAAACATAACAAGTACGTATGTTGTTTGCGAATAACGTGTGCCAGCTACATTACATTGTGTACAATTTTAAATATAAAATTCTTTATCGATTAGGCAGTACTATGATCTAACACGATATTGAATTTTAGTTGTAAAATTGAATGAAATAAACCAATACAATATCAGCCCGTTAATCGGTTTTAGTCTTGGTGGTAACGTTCAAGTTACTGTCTTCTTTAAAAAGAGTGATTCTTCTAGTATATTAAGGTTACAAGGACAGGACAGATTTCACCGTCTCATTTATAATTAACCATTTGAAATTTTATTTCTCATTCTTCGTCGAGATTGAAATTTTTATTACGTTCAGCACAAAATTGAATTACGTTTTGAGCGTAATTAATTATATTACCGACTCGGCGCTTGGATTATATTCATTTTAATTTGTACAAAGCGTTGTTACGTTTAATAGGGCAGATTATGTTTTTGCCTAATGAGGTTGACGTGGTAGCGCTATGAAAAAAGTAATATGTATAATTATTTTCGTATATACATACTTTAGAATACAATACAATACAATTGCATATGCTGCCTGTTATGTAGAATTGTTTGTGTCCATTTTAGAACTTCGTAATTGGCAAAGTCAATGGATTCACTTTAAACGTGAAACTGAATTACACGGAGCATTCATTAAGCTCTGTTAATGACGTCACACGCGCGGGCGCAGTATCATCAATTGCAAGTTTATTTTTGTATGAACAACTGATTGATGATTACTTGTTTGATTTGTAATTGTATTTTATTTGATTATTAATACTAAAGGCATTGGCATGCGGTCCAATCATCTAGTGTTGACATGCCACTGCGACTTTATATAATTATGTAACCAATCAGTAAAGTTTAGTACTGACAACTTGTAAGCTTCGTTAGCATCAACACCGTCTTCGCCGCGGTTCAACCGGGTTGGTTGAAAAACAAAAATGCTGCAATACATCTTTGAATTTGAGACTTGTTTTAGAATTAATGTGTGTGCTTATCTCTGTCCCTGTCGAATCATACAAGATACTAACCATCAGGAAAACGATGAAATCAAATCCGCTTGTTTCAGTAATCACTGCTAATATATTTAATGTAAAAAAAAATGGTATCTGTACCCGATACCAAAATTATGACTCGTATGCAGTATTCGCAAGTAAAGACTTGATATATTGGGAAAGCTACCTACAAATATAGTTTCAAATGACGCGAAGTGTAGTATCGTTGAATACGTAATCCGGTAGGTAGCTATTACAATGAACGAAGTTTCTATTCATACTTAAACAATTATGGAGCCGCGTTTCCATTGGTGGCCTCGACGCTATTGCCACGCGACATCGGCTCAAGGGCTTTCCTTTAGGTCAACCGATGGAAAGAAAGGAAGTACGAAAAAACGCAATAAAACGTGTTGTTTGTTTGAAGTCGTTACTTTGGAAATGTATGTTGAGTTTTTAAATTGGTTTTGTACTGCTTTTGTATTTAAACAGGTAACACAATTTTTTCACACTTATTAATTGTAGTTTAGTTGATGCATAATGTAGACTGGAATATGTTTTTACATATAGTTTCGGAACATGTGAAATTGATTTAATTTTTTTGTAGTAACTTTTATATTTGTACAATATATTTAATTCATTAGTATTACCCAACGATAATAAATAATATCTGTTGGTACATGTGAAATTTCTGGCATTTATTTTATAGGAAAACAATTTGGCATGATATGTAGTTATTTATTTACACAAATTATTCTAATTACATTTAAATCATCTTATAGTTTTTTCATCACTTACGTTCTCGGTTTCCATTATAATATAATAGATTTTTTTTACTATTATTTTTAACATTTTATGAGCACTTCATCCAAGCAATACACCAACGATTATTTTATCGTGAATGGGTACAGTATTTAATACATATCAAAGAAGAAAACAAATTCCATTCTTCTAAATTAAAATATTTTAAGCGGTACTTAGAAATGTCAAATTACATAAACTTTGTATTTATTTACTGACTTTTTTTACTTATTGTAAGTTAATACTTGAGTGGTCAAACGAGAGCTGTTAAACAAATATTTTCACAGGGAGTCGATGGTTAAATTAGAACTCGTTCGGCTCTACACGATTTCTCAGTTTCACGTGATTTTTGTTTAAAGGTAGTATAAAATTATAAACCAATCAAACAAAAACGTGTAATTTTTGAAACAACGTCGCTTTATAATGCAAATATTATGAAGCGCGCACATTCAAATGAGTCAGCCCAGCAATTTACGTCACTGTTAAACGATCTATTATTTTTGTTTCAGGTAACTTAACCGACATCTCTATACGCTCGAAGCAGAGAAAATTAATTCCAAGGTTTGTGATGAGTGTAGTAATACGTTTTTGCTCGCCACTTGAATAAATTATGGCGTGTTTGTTTTCGTTTCGGCTCTACCACGTGGTGGTACTATAATAACGTTTGTATTAGGTGTTTTAATTAAAT
>DWPT01003864.1:0-13868 GCA_018251895.1 Agathymus mariae mariae
CGAGTCGTGGACAAATTTTGTTTATTCAAAAACGGTTGACAAAAAAGTACCATTTTACACAACAGACTTCTCATATCCTGACAAAACAATTCGTCGATTGACAATTTATCAACAAAATAATCGTAGATAACAAATTGGAGCACATCTGTTAGTTTCACTTTCTCTTTGGTATAAAAGTTTAGATTATGTTTTTCAACTCTGCCAACTACATTTTACTTTCACTTTTATTTTTGGGCAACTTTAATTGGTGGACATAATAATGGACATTTTTTTAAATTAAACTCAACAATATTCATCGCTCCTCGCTTGTAATTCGGACTGCAAATTTAATCTGTGCCTCTACGACATCGCTGAAACCCGAATTCTCTTTTCCGATAATGACTTTTCAATTCGTTAACCCAATTTACACTTTTTGAAAGCAAAAGTTTCATGGATTTGACTAGTAACGGGTTTTCGAATAGAATTTCAAATTGTTTTTGAAGTGTTCGTATTTAATAGGTAGAATTGAATTGAGCGATAAGATGTTGAATGAGTTTGAATTGATTGCTCCAGCGAACGTTTATTTTTAAAAGTTGGATATAAAATTACTTACAGTAATTAAATGAGTTTATATTTGTAATAGTTGTGAGTTAAAATCTTTTTTACTATTTCTACCCCTGAGTAATAAAGTCACTCTCTCGATTTCATTATAAGATGAATAATAAATGAAAACACAATAAAATATAATCTATAATAAATTTTTTTAAAGTTTTGGATGTTGGATATTTAAAACGTGCTAAATTAATATTTTATTAACTTAATAAATTTACCTTATACTATTTAGTGTGCATTGCATGATTCTGATTCTGTGAGAGGTATTTAACAACGAAAACAGCACAACAGCTGGGGATGGTCGTTTTATAGTCGCGCGCGGCCTTATATAGGATGTCTAGGATGGCAGTGGGGAAAGGTATACCCGTTCCACGTGCTGCTTACAAACACAACAGGGCGGCACCGTCGTATTCAAATTCAAAATCATTTAATCGTGTAGGTATTCGGTAAATACACGTATGCACGTATTTTTTTGCTTCTACTACAGTTTCGAAAAATTACTCTGACAGTTGCAAAATTAAACACACTGGAAATGGCAACACTATCCGCTAAGTATCTGACTAGGTAGGCACGATGACTGTTCTACTCGAGTGAATGTTATCACGTAAATATTTAATAACTCCTTTAGTCTGATCCTTTATATTAGTATAGAAACTCGTACGTAATGAGTGCGAGAAAATTGGGTAAACATCCAGGATAATTTAGTTAATCAAAATTGTTAGCTGATGTTAATACTGAGATCTACCGTGAACGCATTTTATATTTAGGTAAATAAAGATATTTGTTTAAAATTTTGGAAGGGTCATGAAGACGTAGTCTAGTTTTTATCGTTATATAACTGTCGTTAAAACGCTTTCGATAAGCGGAGGCCATTATTATATTAATAGCTTCAAGAATAAGTTACCTGCAGTAGGTATTAGTGTTCTACTGCATATATTAATATTTGTAGCCAATAAATTAGATCCGCAACTTAATTTAGATACTCCATTCGTAAGCTTTAAGCCGACAGCTTATCAGTGATATCGGATATCGTCCTATTACATAGTTTGTGTTCGACAGTATCAGATTGTTTTCGGGGGTTACGCTGCAATGATTCAAAGTATTCAAATATCAACTTTGTTTTTAGGAGCGGAAGGTTTCGAATCAAATTTGCCGTTACAAATATTTCATTTTGATACCATTCCTTTTGGTACTGGAGTAATGCCGCGTCACTGCTGCCTACCTTCGTTGTGAAACCACGGATTTGCCGGCACCTACAACGTGCGCTAGGACACTGCGCACGCCAATAGTTTGCACGTTTTTGTTTTTGATCTAATAATTTTGGACTACTACCAGACTAAGTTCTGGTATGTGATTATTTATTTTCTTACAAACTGAAGAACTGGGCATTGAACATAGTTCAACGTATTACCATGTACGATTTATTTTAAGACTAGGTTAATTTATTTTAGTTAATCTTAAGCCTGTTGTTGTTGGTAAATTTTTCTTATTGGAATTTCTTCCAAATTCATTTTATTAACTTTGTCTCTCACATAATAATTGTATATAATTAATTATTAATATAATTTAAAATTATTTTGCAATATTTCTAAATCCAATGAAAGATTTAATATAATGTTTGGCAGAATAAATTTAATATTAAAGGCATAAATTATAATGCATTTTGGATACAAATAAATATTTGTTATAAAAATTTCATGCGGCTTACTTTTTCTAAGCGAACCCCATTGTAATATAAATAAATACTTTTCTTTAGTCCAATGCTTTGCTCCTGTGCAATTCTTTGTGTATGGTAACACCATCACCACTTCACTAATTAATTAAAAAATATATATATATAAAAAATATATTTTAATATTTTTTATTTTTATATATAATACAAATTTCAAAATGAATATATGTGGCAGAAAGGCTATATCTTCATAATAGTAACAATTTTTTTTTCTAATAGCTTTTATTACAATACGAGGCGTCCCACGCGGCGGCGCTATACTGTGGGGAGAGCGGCCCATGCTTGGGGAATACGGGACTTGCCCGGACATTTTACTCGAGGGGGTCGTCAGCCTTCTGGTGACGTGACCCCGCTGTTGAGCTGGGGGGGTACCCATTGGTTTGTCGTGCGCCGCCTTATTTAGGATGTCTAGGATGGCGGTGAGAGAGGGTATACCCGTTCCATGTGTTGCTTACAATTATATATATATGTGTGTGTAGGAATTCAATAATAATAACAAAACTAATTGTAAAATATGCACAAGAATCCGAACAAGATTCAACGAAGTGATAGACGAGTGCATGGAATCCGATTGGAGTGATGTGAAGAATGAGAGATGGTGTGCATGGTGACTGGAGAGGCTCCGTTCGATGTTGGTTCGCTGAAAACTATTAAGGTGTGAGATGTGAAGCAGTTAACATATAAGGTGCAAGATAGAACATTGTGAAAGTTAGGGGGATATTTAAAAATCATATTAACTAATTAAATTAACCTAATAGATCAATATTAAACTGGAGACACAGGTTAAAAACCTCAGTTTACATAGCATTAACAGCTTTAACACCTCGAGGCACCGGATATTGATAAAACGGAGCTGCTAAAGGTCAATGTAATTTCAGCACGTCGAGAATTTAAATATCCGCTTGTACATTTTTCTATCTTTCAAGTTCGATTTTTTACAAATATACTGGGCGTAAAAAGTAACTTGGTATTTATACATACACAGTAAGAGAGTAGATAAAAAGGAAAAGGTAAAAAAAATATTTTATGAAGTTATTTATTTCCAAAAATCATCTTTACGTATACCTGATCGCACCTTTATCTTTACATATTGGATTCCTATATACTCACATACAGACAAAAACCCTATTGTTCTTTGATAATTTTTATCTGATAATGGTACTATCCCAGTACCGTTAAAGTGTCAAAGGGTAAAGACAGTTGTAGCATTGATTTCTGAACTAGGGTAAAAGACTAAAAGTCAAAATCGAGTACAAAAATCGAATTTCTTTTGATAGAAGACAGCACCCAAGCGCTAGCACCAATAGAAGCCTAGTACGATCGAAAATAAAATGTTACACTTTATAAAATGTGCATTAGCATATTCAGCAATAAATTAAAATTAACAAACATGAATATAAAAGACACGAAAATATTCAGAAAATGAAAACTAAATATTTTCTTACGTTTCATATTCATTAACGTTTTTATGTTAATATATAGATCGTGACATCCAAATGAAGCATAAGTCAAAAATTTTAATTCAAATTATATTTAAATCGTTACTGGGAGGTAGCCTGTGTTCATATGATATTTTATACTTAAACTCACTTGCAAACATAATTCTCTAATTCCTTCATAATCCGAAAAATATTAAAATCCTTTTAGACAGACCTACGTTCTGGCAAATATTACAAAACGTAATAATTTTATTTTAATCATGTAATTTTGTTGTGTTTATCAAATCGTTTTTATGTCTATGCCCGAATAAACGGAAGCACTGCTTATAAATGAGCTTGGAAATATTTAATAAGCGTAGGCTATTTATAATATAAGTAAAACGATAAGTAATATTGTTGCAGAAAGTTATAATTTAATAGTAGTAGACGCCTATACATGTTGCAAGCTGCAAAATAACTTTGACGACCAGAATCATAGCTGAAAATCTAAAACATCAATACGACCAGCAGGAGTATAATCCAGTCTGTAAATCTTTTGTACCTTTAAATAACACTGTAATAGTTTTATGCACCGAAAATGGGGAACACGCCATCTATCAGCACATAGCGTCAACTTTACGATTATTGCCAAGATACTTTTACAACTCTGTGTACTTGAATATGTAAACTAACACTAGATGGAGTTTGTTATTGATATTAATATATTTTCATTCTAAGACTACATCATAAATCACAGCATTGACCTAACATGAAATAAATACCAGAACCATGATTACCTGTTAGTTGTAAATATAATGTGACTTTGTGTTATTATACATACGTTTTTATTTTAGTAACAAATTGAACTGATTCATAAACTGAAACGATTTTGTGTCTATAAAGGTATGATGTATTGGGTGGTCAGGAGTTATATAAATATTGCATTCATAAAAGCGATTGTGCATTCCGAATCGATCAGATAGTGTTGTCTTCTTCGGATTTTCAGCTCACCAGATAGGAATCATCAAATTCTCTCTCTCTCTCTCTACCAAAACGTTCGTTATTTCAAGATTATTTAGAATTGGTAATTTTATGTACTACACTTTGAATAACATTATTGTTGGCAACAAACGTCGCTAACGGCGCCTGTCCACTCCGGTGAAGGTCCGCGATCAAGGCGGATTGGCAACAGGCGATGTCTTGTTAGAAGGCGATGTAACTAATTCGAACTGAATTCGGATATTTAAGACGAAAGGTCAAATTCTTCATACTATTTAAAACTGTGAATTAATACACTATATGTCTTCGGCTCAGTCTATCACTTTGACATCGATATCATTATAATTAATTATTAATATTGTAATTTCATTTGGGGAACTCAAGTTACAGCAGGCACACACTTATTGTATTCAAATTCTTAAAATATTTGATATTAATTATCACTTCTTTCAATTTTTTATAATCTTGAGATTAAGAGTCGTCTGAAATATTCTCAAAAATGAATAAAGCCTGCAAATCCATACTTGGCTAGCGTTCCAACTACGCCATAATTTTTCGTTATTCTTAGAAAATATCTAATCCTACATTGGCCGGTTATGGGTTCTGTCATAAGATTTTATATGCAGCTTTATATCTATCTACCTTTTCATTAAGAAAAACTACACATAAATGTCTGCGTTTATTTATTAGTAAATAAATTAATACTTAATCCTTGCGAATAAAATTTAATGACATGAATTTGAATGAATGATGAACCTCATTATTGTACAAATATTACTACGAAGAAAAATAACACGGTTAAATAACAGATAATAACATGGAGTCAGCGTTTAATTCGCTACGCCACAGTTCAGATTTAGCGGAATGCTAGTACGTAGTAATGCAAATTGCAAATGTGTATTTCCAAAGCTAGTTATTTTCCAACATTTCATTTTAATGTGGTCACCATGCAGTCTATGAGTAAATGACAGTATAAATAAGCATAAGAGTTCACGGTTACTCACTAGCTTTGATAGCAACTTTTATTGACTTAGAGCATCTAAAATATATTAAAACACCTATCAATGTCGTGAATGTAATAAACATTGTATTAAAGTTGTTATAGAATAAATAAGCCAACAGAAAAACGTTAAATCCAAATTAGACTCGCATGGATTTGATACTTCTTGAATTATTTTTTATACCATGCATTTTCAAATTAATTAAATATATGACCATTAATTTCAAATGATACGTCACATTTTATTGAAGTTTTTATTTATTTCATTATCTCCTCCAAAGAGTTATACTTCGAAACAGTTAGTTTAATTATCATATACGTTCGTAAATAGATTTACAAATTTAAACCAATATCCAACTAAAACTTTTTCCATCTAGTAGATTCGGAAAAATCGGGTGTAACAGACGGACAGACAAAAACATAACCTTAACCGATAACTGCGAATGCGACCGACTATTAGGCTGTTAGGTAATCACTAGTAGTAAAATTTACTTATTTATTACTATTTATTAATCATGATGGTGATAATGGATTCACGCCATCCATGATGAAACATTTATAGAACCTTAATTACAAATTATTGATAGATAAAAAATAATTTAATACTTGACAATAATCCCACCTGCTGGCAAGTGGCGATGATGTTGATGGCAATAACTTATAAAAGGTTTTTTGTAGATGCTCTAAGAACAACTGCCAGTTAATGAAAGAGGCACACTAGAGCTTATTGAGTTAGAACCGGATAAAAGCATGATCACATACAAATTCAGCCGAGGCTCCTAACATTTAACGTAGCCACTGTGAGTTACATGTACATATTGATAAACATCAACAGGCTATCACTACTTATCTTTAGCGTGGAGATGGCTAAGAATAACAAATTGACTAACATTGACTGACTATTCTAATTTATAAGCTTTGCAAAGCAGTATTTCTATAAGGTAAGAGGAAAATGATGTGGGTATTAAATTAGGTTGAGTAAACAAAGGAAGAATTCTATTCAAATTATTAATAACTTAAGATGAGGTTAATTTGATATTCATGAAAGATATTTATGTAAATAATAGTAACTGTTTTTGTCATTTGTCGATGGATCAGTTTTTAAGCCTTTTTAATGTAATTCAACGTTTAATTTTTAAAACATTTTTTTTTATAAATCGAGTCTCTTATTTTATAGCCATCTCCGTGCTGTATGTAACAATATATATAACACATGTTCTATGGCAGTGATCAATGATCAAAATGCGATACGACGACAGGTGACCACATGATAAAGCCTTAAACTAATTGGATAACAGTTTTGGTGAAATCGGCGGGATCTTTCTTGAATCTTAGATTCAATAAAGGCCAATAAATTTTAAGATGTTTTCTAAGGGTTTTAAAACGGAAATTTTAAAGTTCTTTTTGGACGCCATAAAAAAAATTGAGACGAGAATCTGAGGCTTTCCTTACCTATACATAACTTGTTCCATAGTTTATATTCTCTACAAGTACAAGCGACTATATAGTATAAATAAAGTTTACATATTAGTATTAAGTTACATTTTACATGTTAAATATTTTTAAATGTAAATTACCACATAGTCATCCTGTCGATATCGCAAAGCCAGTGTAGGTACTTGCTAAAAGGCAACTTGTTACGACATTATAATAATTATACCATTTACAAAGTAATTTTAAGTTTATATGTATATATATTTACTAATAAACAATTCATTTCTAATAATAACCATGAAATATTTAGATTAACGCCATCTGTTGATCAATAAAATTAAAACATTGCATTAAGATTGCTTACGACATGATTGGTATAAATGTACCTATTTATTTTTAATGGTAGCTATTTATGGTGATAGCAGATGTTTTTTTTATAAGTTACGAGTAATCATTTATTCGTTGTATAATAGAGCTAGTTTTATACAACATGCACTGTAAAATAAGGTAGAAAACACATGATATCACCATCGTAGCAGTGTCCTGTGAATATACAAGTTTTGAGACTAGAAACCTAACAGGCAAAACAAACGCACAGAAAATTCCTAAAGCACTTCCAAGCGGTCCTGTCACGAGAGCTATAAATCCCGATGTGATTATACATTGGAATATCAATTTAAAATGCGTATCTCTATGGTTGGTTTTTGGTCGACTAAAATTATTGTAATGTGCCCTTATAAAGATTTTGTTACAACAAATTAGTAATCGAATAAGATTGTAAATAACAGTTAGATATTAATAAAGTTGTAGTTATCATTTAAGTAGTCCTTATTAGCTTAGTTAAGACACCAATGCGATTTAAGCGACCAATCCAGTTGAACTTTGAAAATATATTTAAGTTGCATTTAAGCCCTAGTGACAGTCGCTGTACCATTTGTTAATGGGTCTATAAATAAAGTTACAACACATTTATAATTACATCCATATACACTTTATTGTACAACATATTTATACACGCCCTAAATGTAAATATTTATCACAATATTTTATTATAAAAATCTTAGCACATCGCTAACTAGATAACGTACAATAATTTTAATGACTTAATATTGACTATCCTTTTGACATTTTAATACATATGATACTTTCGATACAATTTTAATTTGTCAATAATAAGCAGACTGACTAATATTTTGTTAACAGATTTTACAATGACATCGTCTTCTGAAGACGCTAGTCATTGGTTAATTTAAGTATTGTTAATTTCCTACATTTCGATAGACAAGGGCTTGTCGAGTTACACACGATGTATTAACACTCTTATTTAAAGTCATGTAATGTAGTTCGTACAGTTGCGTCCTTATTCTGTTGCAAGTAGTAAATTACTTTTCTTCATAATTGAATGTATATTACAAATACTCAATAGTAATAATTGAAGAACAGTTAAAACTATTGAGAGGAATGATGATACGACATTTGCCGAGAATTATGCTTTGCTTTCGTAAGTTAACGACGCTTATATATTAATATACAGAAACCTTTAAAGATATGTTTTTTTTTTTTTATTACAATTATTCTCGTAATTTTATGTGCTAGGCAATAAAACAAAAAACTGAATCACAACATTTCAATGTCTCCAACTCATTAATCATTGTTATGGTCTTCGATGGTCGACGAAGTCTTCGAAGGTCCGGTTAGCTTTCTTTTTTGTCTGCTTTGATGTATTTTGTGAGCTGTGCTTAGTGTATTTTGTTTGATTTAATATTATTTTTACATAATTTGTCCTAAAGTGATTAGGAATTTATCCCGTACTTCTATTCATGCTTCAATGAACTTTTTTTATTTCTATTAACTACAACTTTTATGTAATTGCTAACTACAGTTTTTCTTTTTATTTTTTGCTGCCTCATCATTTATTGATTGAGTTATATATAGTCTATCACTACTCTGTTGGCAAATATATCCTCTAATAACATGAAAATCTTATATAGTCGTAAATCTAACAGGGAGATTATCCTGTAGTTGGGTAACGTGATCCCAACCGGGTCCACGGTGATCCCAACATTCTAACAAAATATTACCGGCCTAGGTGGAGAATTGGATGCGTGAATTTATTAATTTTCGAAAAAACAAAGAAAAGGCACCATCGATAATTTTTTCCACTTCGAATCCCTTTATTATGACCTTAAACAAACTGAAAACTCCTTAAATAAATAGTCACAACTATATTATCCTTATTTAGTTCTAAAGTTTAGTTTTTCTACTCTTTAGACGTATGTGACAGAATTTATTGAGATCTAGCATTTTTTGAGTCACGGTCGGGAGTCAGTAAATAAAATAACTGGTTTTATTCCTATTATTCAATACTTACCTGTTCATAAATTAACAAGTGTTCGGTATATTTACTTCTGCTGTCACTGAAGTTTAATGCTACAAGATTTGAGTGTTACAGAAACGATGAAAATTTGACCAAAATTGCGGGTATTTAACTCTTCATCTACATTGACAATAGCCAGCATTAGACAAATATATATAGTAGACGATTAAGGAATGTGGTAAACGCAATAGAGGAAACATCGTGTAGTCCAATATACGAGATCAGTGTAATATGTACAACACTATAACATTAACAATACATCCAACTGCAGTTTACAACTCATTTTACGGCATGGAAGATGTAACATCACAATGTATTGTATTGTTGTTTGTTGTATTGTTCTTTGTATATCAATCAGAACTGTACTTGAACTGCCTTTTACTCCAGTGTATCTGAATACAGAATCTAACATATATTCATATGGAGATTCAATGAGGGCACAATACTGTACACGCATCTTACCTATATCGTGTAGAGCGGATCGAACACGTTTTACTGGAACAAGCTTTCGGATACGGTGGACACAAAAATCAATTATATATCACAAATTACAATAGTTTATCCTCTATCCGGCTAACTGCTAGCAGTGGCTGTTATGTGCGGTGCAGAAACAATGCGTTCCAAGACATTTCACCTATAAGAATATTCCCTACACGTCTAACTGTGGCCGGTATCCGTTATGTGAATGCGGTGGATGGGGTGGATGGGGTGGGGGTGCGATGCGGTCCAACGGCTCGAGTTCGGTGCGAGCGCGAAGAGGAGCCCGCGGCAAGCGAAGTGGGACCGGAAGTAGCTCGGGCATTACGCTATGGTGCGTCACCAGCGCCGATAACGAGCCGAACTCCTTCGTAAAACCCTGGAAATAAAAATAATGTGATTGTATAAAAAGAAAAGTTAAAAACTGGCTCTTTATGTTAGAATTTTCGTGGCAATTGTAAGGAAAAAGGTGACATTGTAAAATAATTCATGTTTATTTTTGTATAAGTCTTGTTTTTGATATTAGCTTCATCTCTCTCTCTCCTCGTAACTCAGGAGGACTAC
Source organism: Agathymus mariae mariae (assembly GCA_018251895.1). Lineage (NCBI taxonomy): Eukaryota > Metazoa > Arthropoda > Insecta > Lepidoptera > Hesperiidae > Agathymus > Agathymus mariae. The sequence continues at coordinate 10,593 of DWPT01003864.1, forward strand.
ATAGTACCCGACCATGCTGCTCCAGTCCGGGTCAATGAAAGGGTGCTCAGTGGTAGTTACGGAAGTTTTTATGCCACCCAAAGACCTAACTAATTTTGTCTCCTCTTCCCACTGTATCATTGTTATATTGTAAAATCTTTACCTTAATTTTGTATCCTTTAGGTGTGCGCAAGATGAGGTAGTGCGCGATACCGAGAGGGGCGAAGTCTCGTGGTACGCGCAACGACAACGCTAGGCAACCCGCTTGGGTCGTGCTGCCGCGAACTAAGAACGCACCGGGTGCCTGTGCTCCAAGCACTTCTAGGGCGATCTGAAAATGTACCATGGCAAAAAAAACCTAATAAATACAATTTATTTATTGAGTTTACTTGGTGATAAAGGTGACAGTAGGTACTGCTATGATTATTTCTGTATGTGTCATCAAATCACGAAATTATTATGGTTCTATTCGTGGCGTACTAGAAAAGTGGTTACTCCGTGGATTGCTGATCTTCACACGGGACTTCATGTTTCTAAGATTAAAATCATCTAAATTCTTTTCACGATACATCCACAGTTTCAATTCTTATAGATACCTCAATACAGTTTAGAATTTAAATAACTTTTATTGAGGCTCTTTAGAACCTTGCCTTATTAGTGTTCTATGTTGAAAACTTTTACACAAAACAAACCTCTCTAGGGATTCCCTGCTGGAACCACGGTGCATTTTTCAGTTCAGGCTCCGGACGAGCATTGTTGTTGCCGGAGTTTCGCGAAGCACCGCAAGAAGAGCCACCCGACGAAGAAGACGCGGCTCCGCTACCCGCTGACGGTCTAGAGCTGGTGAAATGACTAGGTGAAATGTCGGAAGATAACATGAAGAGTACTCATAGAATTTATGGACTTTAATATGACTTTTCGGAATCGACTACATCAACCTATATGTCAGCTCATGGAAACCCACTCCTAGACATGAGCTTAGGCTCTGTGGCTGCGACCAGCCCTTTAATTATTGAATCCAGCTGCTATTCTTTGTTCTATACAATTTACCAAAGGCTTTAACTTTTGTCTTTTAACCATTCTCCTGTGAACCATGTCGATAAATATCAAATGACTATCTTTATCAGAACCCACAATTATCCCAATGCTTTAGAATTCTTCTGTTAAATTAAGGTGATTAAGTCTGATTCAGTACAGATTGACATCCTTTGAATATATTATGCAGCAGTTTAAAGAATGCAGGTTTTCACCTTCAGTATTTTTTTTTTTTATGTTAATAATAGCCAACAAGCGAGCAGACGAGCTACGAGATGATAAATCGTCATCGTCGCCCATGGACATCAGCAAGACCAAAGGTATCACTGATGCGTTGTCGGTCAGGAAATTAGAAGATAAGAAATAAAGTAAAAGGTAAGAAATAATTAATTAAAAAGTATCTCAACACAGCTAAACTCATATAAGAGAAGAAAAATTTGAAACTCACCCATTACTTATGTTATTACACTTTCTAAATTCCATATCGAGGTCACAGGGCAGCGTGTCCATTCGAGAAAGCTGGTGTTCTCGGTTGCTCTCCCTCGTACGCGCTTCTGCTTCGGATGCTTCGTTGATATAACCGCCGTTCAAACACAATGGAACGTTTGTGGGCCTGAATATTGTAAAAAAACATACGTTATGTCACATCATAATAAATGTAACGATGCAGCATGTTTGTATTGTACTGTACGGGCTCTCGTTTGCTTCTGATAACCTGTCTTACGATTTTTATTCATTTTATCAGGTATTTAATAAATGTCATGTGCGACCGGTTTTCCTTCTTAAATTATTTTGAATCATTATAATTTATACATTATCTGCAGAAAAACATGCCAACGATCTAAATCTATCCAGTCGTATTCGTCGGATACGTGTACAGATGGACAGCCAGGTGGGATCTAGTCCAATATGTCAGGAAGTGAGCTAATATTTATATTCAAGGTATATTTATCATATTTATATATATATATATATATTTATACTTACGTGGTGGGTGTATCTGTAACTAATGGTGTGGCGTCGTCGTCTGAGGGCTGGAGTAACGCGCCACTGAACCCCAAGGCCAGCCGCTTCATGAGCGGTGGTCTCTCCATCCTTTCCAGACGCTCCCCTAACCGTCGGTAGCAACTCAGCTCTGTTGGAGAGTTCCACTCTTCGGATGAACTGGGACTGGCTTCGCTCGCCTCGCTGGGCTCGCTCGCCTCGCAAGCGTCCAGCTTTGAGCCACCCATTATATCGCATTGCGTTGGAGACCTGAAATTTATGATAGTTCACTAATTAATTACAATCAATGTAAAGAAAAAGAAATTTTGAATGACGTGCATAGTGTTCGGATCTTTAGATCTAATTTTATGAGTTATAATGTACCGGACATGGTTAATTTAGTACAAAGTATTTTTGGTGTGTACATTTAATTAAAATATTATTATTTCAGTCTCAGAGAATAGTCATTCTATAATAAGTCTTTATCAACCTCCTCAAGGTACGTGAAAATTGTAAACCTATACTTTGTCAACATACTTAACTGTTGGAATAGCCCCTCAATCCCTGTGCCATTTTTTTGATGTAATTCAGCAATGTCATATTATTATAGTTTGAACAATGACGTCGATGACCTTTTCCAGATAAAAATCGATGATATACCTGTCTAAACAATGAGGATAGTGATGTGAAAGGCCGGGCAATGTATCCGGGGCACGAGTGCACGAACCACCGCTTAGCTCTTTACTCTGGAACAAAACTGATACTGATTTAAATGTCCGAGCATTCCGAGATGTTCCATTTATTGGTCTGAATAATTTTATTTTTTGCGTACGCAGGTAAGAGTAGCAGTACTCATTTCAATCACTTCACGAAAATTAATTTGTAAATTTTATCAACCAAAACTTTTTCTAGCTTCTCTTTTAAGTCTTTAAGTACTATTTTAAGGATATACATATAAAATGACATTGGCTACAAATAGTCTTCATAAGTAATTATTGAATGAGAAATGCATACAATTGAAAATTGTATCCATTCTCAATACATTGTTATATACATTGTTTTTTACTTGCATTGTATGTATACGAACTCAACGTTTTCGACTTTTTCCAGATGTTCAGATTATCTATAATTTTGACAAATTAGGACTCAATGACAATATCATAATTAAATAAATCTGATCTGATACTCACTTAATGTGTCCACTTAATGTGTGTGTGTAACAAGACCACAATAACAAAAAGTATTCAAATTATCACAAAAAAGATATCCTAAATAAAT